>VDFB02270651.1:736528133-736699922 GCA_007258455.2 Sequoia sempervirens | reverse complement strand
TGTGTCTACTGCAGGAGCACCCAGGCGATTAGGCGATCCAACATCAACAAAAAAGAATTTTATTTAATTGTCTTTTTTTTTCTTTTTAATGTTGATGGTGAATAAAATTAAATAATGCAAGCTAATATTCAATGAAGTTATAGCTTGCTGGCAAGTTGGTTATGCAATTTTTTTATTTTTTTTTTAGCTTTTCAAGGTACATTCTAGCAAATTATTTCTTGGGAGTTCAAATTCGAGGTTGGAGAGAGAATAAAAAATTAAATTCTTCATTTCCCTTGTCAATTTCTCTTCTTCCAATCCTGAGCATTGGAAATTGAGGAGTCTTTTGTAACCATTCTTGATGAATGTGGCAACTGGAAGGTCATGGTGTGGGATTTTGGGAGTGGCTTTTCATCCATGGTGGGTTAATTCCAAAGGTTTTTTTTACAATAGGAGGTGTCTTTTTATGCTATGCTAAGAATTGGAGAGGGGTCTTTGGCAAAGTGGAGTTTTGCAAGCAATATTTCTATGGAGAAGACCAATGATGTTGTGATTGGTTTACTAAGATTTTATTTGTTGTAGCTTGTTGTTTTAAATCTGATATAAATAAGATTATAGTGGTTTGCATTAGCCATAAGGTTGTATAGCTTTGTAGTTCCAAATTTCTTTGTAATTTTCTAGTAGTTGGAGAATTTTGTAATAAAATTTGAATACTAGTTCTCTTAAATTTCCAAAACTCAATCTTTGTGTTTGATATTAATTTGTTTGTTGAGAGTTTGAAAGAAAGGGTGTGTTGGTCTCTACATCAGGGAAGAGGGCATGTGACTTAAGTCATGCTTTTGAAACTATTAGAAAGTGTTGTACACCTTGTATAGGTATTTGATAAGGTGTAACTTGGAGAGGTAATTTTGAATCTTAAAAATTTATCTCACCACTTGGGCCAATTTTATAAGATAATATATGATGTGTTGTAAGACTATCTATAATGTAGGAGTGACAATGACATCTTTGACTAGCTATTTTTAGTTGATGTGAGGAATCCATTAATGCAGAATTGATTGCTTTGGTGGTGTACTTGGCTTTACAATTTGACTTCATAATTTTAGAGGCATATAATCTCCAAATGAGGCCTTAGAATTGATGACCTCATTTTCATGTCTTAGGTGGGCCACTTGGGTCTACATGGATGGATTCTTACTCATGGTTTGTTGCTCATAGTTTTGTATTACCACTTGGTATTATATTGGTG
The DNA here is from genome assembly GCA_007258455.2 of Sequoia sempervirens. Taxonomy (NCBI): domain Eukaryota; kingdom Viridiplantae; phylum Streptophyta; class Pinopsida; order Cupressales; family Cupressaceae; genus Sequoia; species Sequoia sempervirens. Next base: position 736,698,694 of record VDFB02270651.1, on the reverse strand, counting down.
AGTAGGGATAAAGTTAAGTTGTGTGATTAAAACGAGTTTATAGAGGAAAAATGCTCTTAGATTAGCCCAAATATTATTTATATAAATTTAGAAAATTGGGTATTATATTTGTAAGTAGGGTTAGAGTTGCACTATGGGATTGAAACATGTTTATATAGGGTGCATGTTATGTTGGGAAATTTCAATCTCTATCCAAATAATCAAGTTATGAATTCAATGGATGAGATAAAAGGCTTGAACTACTACAATATGAGAATATAAAACTTATATGCAAATATGAAGTTAAGTTATCTTAATATGGAATTACCATGATTAGATTCATCTTCTTTATGAGCTAAAAATCAGCAAACATAACATGCTTAATAATACCACCTTATGTGAAATTATAAAAAAATAAAATAAAGTATAACATCACCATAAGATAACAATAAAGAGACACAAATTAACAACATAAAAGACATCAAATAGCACATGATTTACATGGAGAAACCCTTGCAGAAAAAAACTCCACCAAGAAGAGAGGTCAAATATGTATTATTTTCAAATAAATCATATTACAATACATTCACTTTCATTCTCCTCTTTTCCTCCAACATGGAAGCACCTATGTACCTGTGAACAAACTATTTATGCTCCAAAATGTCCTTGTTCCTATAGAGTAACTCTAAATTCAACATTTCCTCCTTTTATTTCTACATCAAAGGAGTTGATTTATAGACAAGTGTGAAGAGGTCTTAAGCATCAAACATGGAACTGAAAGATGAATCTTCATTACAAATTTCCCAACCCTTGGATTGCCTCCTTGGAATGCAAAAGGACACAAGTTTTTTCTTTAAAACTTTCCCTCCAACTTGGGCGCCCAAACTTGAAAATAAAACATTACATTAAATGCTACAAAAGAAAAAATGCCAAGAGACACATGTTGCCTCTTTCCAAGTGTCCACTTGGAGAAGCCCAATAGCCACTCATTTGTCCACTTCACTTATCTTTTACCATCCCATTCTAGGAATCCACATGTGGGGAAAACGATATTAAATATTCATGTCCATAAGTCACCTTTACCATTGTTAGTGGAACCCATCATCCCTTATGAATGTATTATAAACAATTGTGAAAATAAATATTACAAAATATTTTCTCAATACATCCTACATTCCTAGGGACACTTTCCAAGGATGTTAATACAAAATATTTACAAGGTAGATGACACCTTGACCATAACATGATATTATATTAGCATATGATTGAAGATATAGGATTAGCACACATAAATCTCTTTATATTATACACATTCTATTTGTTTTTGATTAGAGGTAAAGCGGGTTTTGAAGGGGCCCCAAAACCCTTTACAAAAAATGAAGTTATTTCAAAAGATAACCAAATAGATCAACAAACAGCCAACACACAACAAAACATCAACATACTAGCTGCCAAAAAGGAGGACAAAGAACAAAAACTATAGATTCTTTAGAATATTAGCAGCCTCCATGTCACTTTCAATTATCTTCTAATGCACATCCATAACTTCAAAAATTTCTTTGGCAGGGACCCCTTGCATCTTAGTTTTGATGTGGGTTCTAGCACTGGGCCCCAAAACACTTACCTCTTTAATCAAAATATCATGTGAACTAGAAACAACCTTATCAACCAAAGGTTCCTCCATTATCTGCCTTTTCCCAGCAGTGTCCTCATCACCAAGAGCTTCCTCCATCCATTTCCTAACCTTCTCATTGAGAATAGTAAGGCCCTTCGCTTCATTACTCATCATAGATTTAGTCACTTCAAGAACCTTCTCCAACTTCATGTTAACCCATTCGATCTGCTCTTCCAAGGTCATAATACTTTGTTCAAAATTTTGCTTCAACTTATGCATCTCCCCCACAATAATGTTTAAAGCATCAAACAGCTGGTCAACTTGAGCCTGTATAGAGGACTCTGAAGTTCCCCCAGCTTTACTCATAGCCCCCCGAACCTTAACATTGGTCATATTAAGCTCATGAAAATCCCATTTGAATAATCTAAATAGGGATAAAGTACCCTCCTTTTCCATACCCAAAACATTAGGCAGATCCTTCTGATTAAAATTAAAAACATCCAAGGCCTCTGCTTCACCCTCCTAGGAGACACTAATAGTTTTATGGCTATCAATGATCTCTTTCCCTTTAACCCCCACCACGAGCATCTGAATTTTACGAAGGGAGTTCACAATTTCTTCTGCGATAGTCCTTCTAGTATTCTATTTCTCCTTCCCCTCATTAGCGATGGTCATTGTATCCTGCCCGCCAAAAAAATTAGGAGGAGAGTCAGCAAACTCCTCCTGCACAAGGCTACCAGTCTGCTTAGCCAACTTCATTTTACCTCCATCCTTCAAACCCTTTTTTCTCTTAGACCCCAACATAGGGGGCGTAGGAGTCTTTTCCTCGATAACAACTTGCATTTCTTTCAAGAGGGTTGAGGGAGCACCTCTCCCAATTTTGGTGGGTTTGTCTCCAACCCCTTCCTCACTACAAGTTTTGTACTCCACAGAATCAGGGGAAGGTTTACCTTTTTCGCCTCCCTTACCAGGAATAGGGGTTGCGACTAGACTTCCATAGAAGCCTCATACTCAAGAACATAATCCTCATCCTCTTCTAACCCAAACTCCTCCTCCAATTCCACTTTCTTCTTTTTCCCTTTAGGAGTTTTCTTAGGTTCCTCCTTCGACATAGTCTCATATTCAAGCTCAGGTTTCTTTTTCTTTCCTTTAGGAGCCCTCTTAGGTTACTTAAGAACCACATAAGAGTTGACATATTTGCAATTAAGAGAATTAAACCAACATGTAGCATATGATTTTTTGGATTTCTCTTGAGATCCTTAATTCCACTTTCCAAAGAAGCCAAAAGATAGAAAGGAAAATAAACTTTCTTCTTGTGTCTAAAGTGATTCAAAAGGACAAAATGATAACCATTAATTGCGAAGAACCAACCTTCTAAGATTATATACCTCAATAGTTCTTCAACAACATCTCCCCACAGAGCCTTGATGGAGTTGCACAAATAACCACCACTTTTAGCACGCTCAAGCTTCTTTTCTTCATCATCTTTAAAGAAGATCTACAATGCAGCATTGGACTCCTTGTCTCTATACACCTTTATGCCCTCAGTAGAAAGACACATGATGCTTGCAATGAAGTCAAGTCATTAATGTCAAATTTTGTTCCTCCAATCTTCAAAACCCTATTATGCCAACCCTTGACAAACAACTCCATCGCTCGTGGATCGTTACCATGGAGTTGCTCAATATATGGCATTATCCCACCTCGCTCCAACCTTTTCCACACTTGAGACTTAGATTTCAGGGTGTCATAGGAAAAAGGCTCAGCTCTATTTCTATCTCCATCCATGCTTACAGGCTCAACAAAACCCAAGAGCTTGAGAACTTTGCAGGAAATTAGAAGAATCCTCAAAAACATAGGCAAGGAATACCCACAATCCATGTAAAAATGACAAGGTGGAAGAGAATAATTATTAACCTTGAAGGCCGCCCCATATAGAGGATACTCAAACAATCAAAAGCCCAAGCACGATCCAAATCAAGATCAGTCGAAAGGATAATCTGCCACGAGAATAGGGACATGTGAACATAATGCATAATAAATCTAGCGCCCACCTTAGCACTTTTGGTAATCATTATTAAGACAAGTAAGGGTCTCAATAGGAAGGGGATCATCCACATCCCAAAACTGGTAGCCGCTATCTCCAATGTTAGCAAATACATTCACAAGACCATTACCCTTCTTGAAGATACGAGAAATATAAAATTCATCAAATGAATTCAAAATTTCAATCACATCCAATATAAGGGATTCAACACTCCAAGAGGGAGGAGTAGACATCTTCAAGTTGTTAATTACATTTAATGAATCTCCCTCCAACCACACCTTTCTAAAACCTTTAGATTGAGCAATCTTCAACCCATGGTAGGCTGTTGAACACATTCTATTTGTTAACATAATAAGTGTTATGTTTCTTATTGAGTATTTTCTTGAAATAGTTTTTTGGGATAAATCTTGTTTTAATTGTGTTTGCATACTTGCTTAATTCTATTGCATATTACATTCTATTAATATTACTCCTCTCTTGTAATTTATCATATTTATTTAATCTCTTTTAATAATGAGTAGAAAATAATTTGGAAAAATTGTGTAGTGATTTTGTATTAATTAAGAGTTATGTGAAATTTATCAAGTAATCATATAAGCTTTACAAGTAAATATACTACACAATTTTTCTATTTTTTAACTCATTAATATGAATTTTAAAATTTTATTAATACAAAGTATGTACTAAGTTGGACAAATTTTATCAATTTTAATATACATTTTACAAACTTCAAATTAATTTTCTTATATTCATACATTTAGTTGTAAAAAATGTTTGTTATCAAATTTCAATGTCTACTTAACAAACTTCATAAATATTAATCTTATAATATTCACATTTGAGTAGTGATGTTTCTACATATATTTTGCAAAAAAAAATCATTATACACTATCATGTCTCTTAATATTGACAATTATTTTTAGAAATGTACATAAAAATATATTGATGAGTTGTTCCACAACTTATGGGCACTATTTAGGCACTAATTATACTCTTAACAAATTAAAAGACAATAGATTTTATCTAGCACAAAATTAATATATCATGTATGTTGAGAGCCTTGCAAAAAACTAAAATTTATCAAAATTTCAAAGCTAAGTAAATCTCTTCTATGTGATATTGCTTAAAGGAGAGAGCAAACCAATGCACAACATGATGCAAGACATGATCTTCAAGATGAGTACGATTTACTATTTTTATTATTTTTTGAATTATAATGACTAATATTTATTTTTACTTTTAATTAATTATTTGATGTATTATTTAATTAAAATCAGTTATTTTTTAGTAGAAACATTTATTCTTGTTAATATAAATATATAATGTTTATTAATGAAAATTTTAATGAAATGATTCAAGAGAATTTTTATTGATTAAATGGTTTGAATTCTTTTTAAAATTAAATATTCAAACAACTTGAAATCTTTAAAATCACAATTCTTATTACAATATTATAAACTATGAAAATATTATATATCCATGTCAAATCATATAGATCACATTTAAAACCTTTGTAATTTTATATCTATAAACATAACAACTATATCTTAAATATTTACTATTAATGAACTGTTTCTACTTTTTAAAAGCGGTCAACATCTTTCAATAATATAATATATTATAAGCACTGAGCACTCTTCTCTAAATTTCAAGTTAAATTTGAAATATTATCATATAATACATTTCTATTCCAAAATCACCCTCACAAACTTAATAAAATAATAAATATGGTATGTACAAACCAATCCTTGCCCTTTCTCACCCACTATTTTTAACACTACCTATACTAAATGTTGCCATCTAACATAGGTATTTTCAAAAGTGTTTTGTACTCAAAAAATTTCTCAGCAAACTCAAATTCCTTTTGAAAGAATCCCTTCAAACTTAAATTTGTCGGTTCCCCTTTTGAATAAATTAGGGGAGAGGGCCCAGTAGTCGTGCACCCTAACTTCGCGCTTCTAATTATCCTACGTCGAAATTTCAAATCACTCCCAATTTTTTACAGCGGCTTACTTGGCAAGTTCTCTGCTTATAACTAAGGTTTCAAGGCCACATCATCAAATATGATGCCACATCAGCATGCGTTTTTGTCAAGTTGTCGAAAAAGGCCCCAAAAAATAGTGAGACCAATTCTCGTGCATTACATCATGAGTAGTTGAGCGCTGATGTGGTATCACATGATTGGTTGCTTTTTAGATCAAAAGCATACATTTTGTTAAATTATGGGTAGTCAAATCACAACTATTGGACATTATATAAACAACTATTGGGTATTATATGTACGATTGGGTGCACGACTATTGGACCCCGCACGACTATTGGGCCCTCTCCCCTAACCAATAAGCATAACGGGTATCTCTTCTTTCCGTTGAAAATGATTTTAAAAGAGGATATTGAAATGCGTAAGCGCGTAGGAGAACGTAAAACGCGTCGTACTAGGGGAGAGGGCCCAGTAGTCGTGCACCCTAACTTCGCGCTTCTAATTATCCTACATCGAAATTTCAAATCACTCCCAATTTTTTACAACGGCTTACTTGGAAAGTTCTCTGCTTATAACTAAGGTTTCAGGGCCACATCATCAAATATGATGCCACATCAGCATGCGTTTTTGTCAAGTTGTCGAAAAAGGCCCCAAAAAATAGTGAGACCAATTCTCGTGCATTACATCATGAGTAGTTGAGCGCTGATGTGGTATCACATGATTGGTTGCTTTTTAGATCAAAAGCATACATTTTGTTTAATTATGGGTAGTCAAATCACAACTATTGGACATTATATAAACGACTATTGGGTATTATATGTACGATTGGGTGCACGACTATTGGACCCCGCACGACTATTGGGCCCTCTCCCCTAAGTAATGGAGAGGCCGCGGCAATGGAATGTAGTACGCAGTTTTCTGCCACTTAATGGAAAACGCGTCCATGGTCTGACGGAAAAGGAAAGATGTGTAAGTATACGGGTGACAAAGATTTAGGGACCTTTCACATAATTAACAAACTCATTTCTGTACGCTGTTCTAATGCTTGATTTTGAATAAAACTTGCCCCTCATGCACTTACCATATTATGCCTAGGTGACCAATATTCTTATAAAGCTACCTATGTGGGCAACCTTTTTTCAGTGGTTGATATGATGGAGTGTAATGTATAAAAATGGTATATTTTGTATTTTTTATATTAGATTTATGTCATTTTGTATAAGATATTTTGATAATTTAATTTAGAGTGATTTTGATTGATTTGATATAATTTTTTTTACATTCTTAAATAATCAGAAGAATTTAAATCAAATTTAATTTTAGACTTTTAAAAACTTTCGGTTTATCTATTTTCTACTTAGGTTTAGATCCTCAATTTATGGGTTTGATTTAGGTTTGTTCCATAATTTGTAGAAATGAACCCCAACTTTCAAAATTCAAAATTGATTTCAGGTCCAAGTTGGCTCAATTCTAATTGGCTATTATGTGCCAACTCCTACATAATAAGTTTTAGATTTTGTCTAGGACAAGTATAAAAAGGCACCACCCAATTACCTCACTTGTATTTATCTCTCTAGCATTTATCAATTTCTATTTGACATCTATTGAATTTCTAAATTTACTAGCATTCCAACATCTTAGTTACCACTACAAGCTTATAGAGGGATAGCTTTGTAAATTATCCATTTCATCACCTCTACACACTTTGGAACCCTAGTTGCCTGCTAGGTCTTTGCATTGTCTTTTGCAACACATTCCAAATTTTTAGATTACCTCTTATTTGGACTAGTCATATTATTCATCGCATGTTATCTACAACTATTTCTATCAAGTCCTTGACTTGGTACCCTAGAGGATTGTCACAAGGAGAATATCCTTACTTGGCAAGGTCATCAAATGTGTTTGTTGATACTACCATTTTTATTGTAGGCCTAGACATCCGAACACATCTTCATTTACAAGTACAAGTGAATCTCAATCAATAAGTTTAGATGTGTAGTTCAAAGTTCATTTCCCACAAGGCTTGGATAAAAAAATCATGAATCCAAATTAGGTCATTTTTGTATTTCATGAATTTGATTTTTTAAAAAGAATAATCCAATATAGATTTCATCATCTTGTTTTTAATGCATCCAGGAAAAGTGATTTTAAATACTGTTCAAAAGTTATGATCAAAACATGGAAAACCATCTACAAACCATTAAAATTAATCATATTCTTTTAATTTACATACATACGTACAAAAATATGTACACACATATATACATATACACATATATTCCTTTCATTTTCCAACAACAATACATATAATACATTAGAGATTTGATGGTAACTAAAGTACAAACCTAACTAATCATTCACAACCTACACTACACATTTTTTTCTATTTTCTAACATCATTGTTTCATAAATTTATAAATGTAATCATAACAAATTTAAACTATTGGCTTCACTATCATAATTTATATTTATGAACATTAGAAATATTATAAAATAGAAAGCATAAAATCTTCCAAATTTCAATCTTCTCATTGATTTTATAAAATGAGGAATTGACCTCCAAAAGGATAATGGAGAAGGTTTATAAGGGAATTTAATGTCACTCCTCTCCACCCAATAAGATGGAGAAACATGGGATCCCATTCACCTATACAACCACACCCTTACAAGAATTAATTATAAGTTGATATCTCCCATAGACACTCACATGGACACACCATAAGTTTATTAAATTCATTTTTTATCCAAGAGGTTGAATGAGTATCAAAAGCATTAATCTCAATCCAAATCAATCCCCAAAAGTACCCACTTTTATAGTAACAATCTAAGTGGATTAAGTCATAAAAATACTTTAAAATAAATTTTACACCCATTTAATATAGCCAAAAGAATAAATGTGAGTTTTCACTCTTAGGGACAATTTTTTTTTTTGAAAATCACTCAAATTATCACACAATAAAATAATAATATAAGGAAAAGGTATGAACACTACAAAATTAATATGATTCATAAAAAAGGGGTCTTATTCCACATTAGGCTAAGATGTTTAGTCCATTAGAATAACATAGTTGAAATATTATTGCTTCACAATATCAAGTAGAATAGTTATATGATTCATGATAATTCTTCTATTTTCTATTGACTAACATTTATCTACCCACACACTCAATGTGCACATCAAATATTTTTGAGAAATTAAAAAGAAGAAAAATATGAACCTTTATCTTTGATTGCAATGTAGGAAAGGGGATACATTATTATACACGAAATATAATTTTTAACCTTTTTAAACCTTTTTAAATAAGCATAAACAAGAAAGTTTAGTCTTATATAAAAGATTTTTTCTTAGAATAAACTACATTTATTCCTTAAGAAATAAATTTTAAGCTTTTATTTATAGAAAATAATTTTTCTTTGTAAAAAAAATTATTTTATAGAAATAAATACTTAAAGAGATAAAAATAGTTGAGATACAACATTCCTAGTTTTGAAGGTTGATGATTTGGATGCCAATTAAGAACCAACATAAAGTAGTTTGATAGAGGGAATAATTTAACCATGGAGGCCCACCTTTATAATTTTGGTGAAAACCATCTAGTTGTAGTGTTGTCTTGATATTTGTACATACTAAAATTGGTTGGCGTAGGAATGCAATGATCTAAACATATAGACTATGAATGAAAAATTTGGAATCCAATGGCTTTGTGAGAAGAAATTTGGATCTAAACCTACATTTGAGACGTGAAAATTTGTTGAGAATATTTAGGATCCTACCTTGGAGAAATTAGGCCCTAGATTGGTGTATTTCAACCCTACTTGTAGTTTACAATTATTGGAAGTGTACATTTATTCTAGTGTACTTTGTGTCTGGAAGTTGAAGTAAAAAAATATAAAATCTATGGAGCTTCTATAGAGTGCAAATAGTGATTGTGTAAAAAATAATTTAGAAGAGGTAGATTTCGGGAGGATTAAAGGTTTTAAGAATATAAAGGGGAGCCATGATGGGCTATATAAAAAATATAACATTTGTAAGAAATAATTGAAGAAACTATCATAGAGGATATTCATAGGAAGAAGCTAGAAAAAGAAGAATTAAAGTGGCTTTTTTAATGGATAAGAGTATATTTTATAAATAATTTAAATAGGCCATTGAGAAAATGTAGAAAGTTCTTGAAAGTTGGATTTTATTCATGGGAAAGTGTGAAAATAGGATTTTGGTAATTGTATGGTAGATTTGAATGTTAGAGATGTTATTTTGATCATGGTAGAATATAAGTCTATACCACAACTATGTTAGGATCTAGATATGAAGAAACTAAAACTAAAAGATGCGAAGAGAATGGACACTAAAATGAGGGTAATACATAGAGTAAAAATTTATAAAGCAAACAATTTTTAAACCTATAATTTGTCCTCAATTTAGTGAGATTATATCACTAGGTGATATAGCTATGCTAAAATACATAAAATAAAATTCTCAAAGTAAATTATTGAAATTTGAAATATATATGAATACTATAAGAATGATATGAATGCAAGGATATTTCTCCTTATTTGGATCTAATTCTTATTTATGCTACTTATTTTTTAATACAAACACATAGAGAAAAGTAATCAGTGTTCATTAAGAAATATTAAGGCATGTAGAAAATAAATAACATCAATATTATATATCATTTATTTTTTTGTATTGAATAAAGCTGAAAAAATTACAAAGAAGAATAAATACAGTCCCAAAAGAAGGCTGCTAAGAATAAGAACAAGAGAGAAACTACAAATATTTTATAATGTCCAAACTAGACAACTAGAATTACATGCAACAAACATATGACACCATTACACTTTAAATCTAAACATGATTTGCAACTGTCTAGCACAACAAAGATCCCCTTCATGGAGCTACAAAAAATGATGTTTAATCTCCTCCAAATGCTTGTTGAAATCTACATCTTCGTTGCACACCCTCTTTAGCTGAGAACATAGAAAGGTGAATTAGAAAACATTGCTAAACATCTACTTTCCATAAATGCAATAAAGTACACTACCTCATAGAATCAATAATTAAGTTTTTATGCAGTCCAATACCAAAGATTGCTTCTTTCCAACGTAAGACATGATAAAAAATAGTAGGGAAATGGTAAAAAATATTAGTCCATTTTCTTTTCATATGAGAGCAGTCTCAAAAGATATGTTTTAAGTTTTCATTGTGTTGATAGAAAGGACACTTGACTGCTTGTAATCTAAAATATTTTATTCTATCCCCAACATGCAATTTATGATGCAAAATTTTCCAGGCCAACATTTGAGCATTTGCCTTTGCCTTGGATTTCCTAATTTGAGCACTTAACATTCTCCATTTTCTTTCTTTAAACTTACAATTCTATTTCCTATCAAGTCTCGAATTCAATTTCATATCTCAAAGAAGCTTGAAATAAATCTTCTTCAAAGGGAACCATAAGAAAGGATATTTATCGAGCCACAACCAATCTTTAAAAAAGTTGCAATGTAAAGGAGTGCAAATTTTCATGAGGAGTTCTATAGGGACCAACAATTTCACAAAGATCATAAATCCTTTATACCTGTTATTTAAATCAAAGGTTTTCTTTGAGTCTTGCCAGGTAGCCCAATCAAGGGAGTTAAAGTCCCAAATGTCACCAAACTGTTTCACCCCTCTAATAAATAGATAATGAGATTGTTTACGAAAGGTGACTACAAGTGGTTTCCCATGATATTGAACAAGCTTATTCTACCAAATACAAGAGGTAGCAAAGCTGAAACCATGTTGCAAAGAGTCCTTTCTCCAATTTAAAAACTTGTAGACCTGTTGCCAAGCCTTCCATATAGATTGCAATAGAAAAGATGCTTTAACATGAAAGAAAGGAGCAAGTAGAATTTTATCCAGCCATCCCACATTTTTCCACTTGTTATTCATCATAGCAAGTGAAATACAATGCCTCACTAAAATTTTCCATTGTTCTTCTCCTAACATAACTCTTATAGTCCACTTAGCAGATAAACAAATCCCTTGTGTCTTAGGGTTTACAAGGCCCTACCCCCCTGTGGACTTAGGTTGTAAACAGTGTAGCCAAGAGGATGTCTTATAACCCATTTTACCATCACAATTAGTCCACATGAATTACCAAATGAGCTTATTTAAGTATTCATAACCTTTTTGGATGACATCTAGCACGAAGAATAGTACACAGGGGAAGCCAAAAATATTTGGTTTATCACTTGTAATTTTCTAGCTAATGGAAGAAATTTATTCCCCAATTATAGATTATTTTTCAATATAGTGATAAACCAATTCCACATATCATGAAGAGAAACCCCAAAACCAAATGAAATACCAAGGTACCTTGTAATCTACCCATGTTTAATTTGTTTCCAATATTTAGGAATCCATTCTAGAGCCGGATAAGATTGGATCATAATAAGTTTAGTTTTATGATGAGCCAATTTAGAACTAGAAACTTCACAATACAAATTTAGAACTTGCATAACATTCTTGATTTCTGTTTCAAAATTTTGAACAAACAACAACCTTTCATCAACAAAGTGTGAGTTTAAAACAACCGCATTGTTGGGGATATAAATTCCTTTAATTAGGTTCATTTGATTATATTTGAAACACATTTATGATCTCTTCTGAGTTGGTATAAATCCTTCCACTTTCATTGTGCATAGGTCCAATATGTTATTTTTTATGTTTATAGTTCATATATTTGAAGAAATACTTAGAGCCTTTGTTACCCTCTTTAAACCAATGTAATCTGGCCCTGATTTTGGCACCTTGTCCCTTATACATATCTAGTTTACGAAGCTAAGTTTCAATAGAAGCTATAGAAGTTTGAATAGAAATATCTCCTAGATTTGAATTCAACATTTTCTTTATAGTTGTAGCTTCCCTTGTAAAGATTTTTCTTTACATCTTTGCTGTCATGCTAGTCTCTTACCCAAAAAACGTAAGAAGTCATCACATTTAGAAATAGCAAACCTGCCACCAATTCCTATAAGATTCTCCTTCTTTTGGCTTAGGTATAGAGTTCCAGATACCGACCAACACATCAACATAAGCAAGATTTTTTTATCTATTAAGTGTTAAGCTTAAAGGGTAGTTGCAAGTCCACTTCTTTACTCTTTTCTCTAGAAAAGATGTACAAATGATTGGAAAATGGTCTGAGAGAGTAGTTGAATAGTGTACTTTCACATAGTCGACTAGGTTGGATGAAAGGAAGCGATAATTTGGCATGATTTGTAATATATTAGAAATAAAATGTGAGAGAGAAATAACACATGGTTTATTAATAGGAACAATATCTAGTTGAGAAAATAAGATGTTCACGCTTCAGAACATAAAGTAAATAAATGATTCTAGCATGTTCCTTGCTAGGGGTCTTAACAAACAACATAAATAAATTATTATAGGATACATTGTGTTTGGGGTAATAAAGATTGGTGCAAGAACCAAAAGCAAGGATGGCTCAAGGATTAAATAAATATGGCTTAGGGGTTAATAAAAAGTAAGCAAATGATCATAGGATATTTTGTACTAGAAATCATAAAAAAATGATTTAGAGACCAATGCCAAAATAACTCGAAGACTATAAGAAATGTGGTTGAAGTACTTAAAAATAGATTCTAATAAATATCCAATCAAAGGTAATAGTATAATATTGTAATGTCCCAATCTAAAATAATTATATAAATTTGACCCTAAATTGATTTTAAACCCTTTTTAAGATAAATTATATCAAGATTTAATATTTAACTCAAATCTTATCAAACACGTTTACATCATATTATTACCGTTAGATTCTAAATAGTAACTCCATGCCCTTTCTTAGTAATGGACAGGCCGCGGCAATGGATAGGACGCGGTTTTCTGCCACTTGACGGAAAACGCGTTCGCGGTCTGACGGAAAAGGAAAGATGTGTAAGTATATGGGTGACAAAGATTTAGGGACCGTTCACATAATTAGCAAACTCATTTCTTTACGCTGTTCTGATGCTTGATTTTGAATAAAACTTGCCCCTCACGCACTTACCATATTATGCCTAGGTGACCAATATTCTTATAAAGCTACCTATGTGGGCAACCTTCTATCAGTGGATGATATGATAGAGTGTAATGTATAAAAATGTACATTTTCTATTTTTTTATTTTAGATTTATGTCATTTTGTATAAGATATTTTGAAATTTTAATTTAGAATGATTTTGATTGATTTGATATATATATTTTATATTATTAAATAATTAGAAGAATTTAAATCAAATTTAATTTTAGATTTTTTAAAATTTTTAGTTTATTTACTTTTTACTTAGGTTTAGATCCTCAATTTATGGGTTTGACTTAGGTTTGTTCTATTATTTGTAGAAATGAACCCCAACTTTTAAAATTCAATATTGATTTCAGGTCCAAGTTGACTCAATTCTAATTGGTTATTATGTGCCAACTCCTATGTAATAAATCTTAAATTTTATCTAGGACAAGTATTAAAAGACATCACCCATTACTTCACTTGCATCTATCTCTCTACCATTTATCAATTTCTATTTGACATCTATTGAATTTCTAAATTTAGTAGCATTCCAACATCGTAGTTACCACTACAAGCTCATAGAGGGATATGCATCCATATTTAGCGGCTTCCCAAATTATTCATTCCATCGCCTCTACACACTTTGGAACCCTAATTGCATGCTAGCTCTTTACATTTCCTTTTGCGACACATTCCAAAATTTTATATTACCCCTTATTTGGAGTAGTCATATTATTCATCGCATGTTATTTACAACTATTTCTACCAATTTGTTGACTTGGTACCCTAGGGGATTGTCATGAGGAGAAGATCCTTACTTAGCAAGCTCCTTAAAGGTGTTTGTTGATACCACCATTTTTATTGTAGGTCTAGACATCTAAACACATCTTCATTTATAAGTACAAGTGAATCTCAATCAATCAGCTTAGATATGTAGGTCAAAGTTCATTCCCACAAGGCTTAGATCAATAATTCATGAATCTAAATAGGGTGATTTTTGTATTTTTTCAAAAAGAATGACCCAATATAGATTTCATCATCTTGTTTCTAATGCACCCAAGAATAAATGATTTTAAAATAGTGCTCAAAAGTTATGATGAAAACATGGACAACTATCTACTAACCACTAAAATCAATCATATTTTTTTAATTTCCATTTTTCTAAATTTTCATATGATATGTTACAACTCTAAATAAGGTTAACTAAGTTGTCTTTCTCAACATATTCCTTAAGATTATTTTTTAGTAAAGAAATCATTTTTATTTTTTTACAAGGAGAAAAGTGCATATCCTAACACTTTTCTCCTTTTATTTTATGCTAGTTTTCAATGCTCTCTTAGATATATTATTTTAGCACATAATTTGACTATTTTGGTATATTTATTAACCCAAGACTCAATACAACACTTAGTGATGCCACATCACTATATTCAAAACTTGTTTCACCCAATCTAGGTAGTAATCTACCAATCATGAACAAGATCACAATCATGACTATCAAATGTAGTGGATCATTGATGCACTCTAGTCCCCAACTATTAAAATTTAGTTTTTTGCATCCTGATATTAACAATCCTAGGATCTAACCTTTACTCATAAATTGGGTGCCAAAATTGTGAATTATGCAACTGGGGTTATGTATTTAAAGACATCATTGTAGAAAACTCTAATAACATCAAATAACATTCATAAAAGAAAAAAACAACATTTATTCTCTTACAAGTAATCATGCATCCATAATTTATTAGCATAATCAAGAATCAATCTCTCAACAAATAACAAGTGACACCCATTATCAAAAGCACACTCTAAGTATATTTTTTAACGTAGTCACTTGTTGACTAACATTGGACTTCAACAGAGCTTCAACAATAATTATTGCCATCATTTACATCATCCATTTTCACCCCATATTAATTTTTCTTTTAAATCAACCTTGAGGCTTAATTGTAATGTCCAAAATTGACCATGGAAAAAGCTCAGCAAAACACAAACAATTTTTAGGATAAAATTACCATACTACAATAATGTGATACACAAGCACATATGTTGACACCATGTGTGACTCCACCTTATGCTACCTGGACATGGAATATATGTATAAAAAATATGCAAGGGATAAGGAAAAAAATATTATGAAGAAAATTTAGGTGGCATGTGTCTCCAAGAGACACACCCTATGTAACACAAATAAATTCTAAGAAATAAGGTGTCAATGCAAGTGATGTCCAAGGAGTAACATTCTCTTGTTCATTACTCCTCTAAGGCACTAGATGAAAAGAGAAAGGAGCATCCCCTACGTATTGACTAAAATAAAGGTACTAGAATTTAATTAATCAAAATAACAATTAAGTTTAACTTATACTAGTCAAATAACATGATAAGTTAAACATTCATCTCCTCAATTATTTAGATATTATTAAATAATATTGACAT
Organism: Sequoia sempervirens; assembly: GCA_007258455.2. NCBI lineage: Eukaryota > Viridiplantae > Streptophyta > Pinopsida > Cupressales > Cupressaceae > Sequoia > Sequoia sempervirens. Next base: position 736,682,592 of record VDFB02270651.1, on the reverse strand, counting down.
GCTTGCCTAGATGTTAACCTTTCAACTCCATAACAAATTGAATAGTACACATGATCTATCCACATTAACTCTTCATTGATAGATATAGGAAAATTTAATATAAGGATGAATAATTATATTTCAAGCATTTCATTCAATTTATTTTTAAGAGTTACAATAAGAAGAAATAACCATTTAGAGAGAAATTTTATTTTCATTTATTTCCCTTCACATCTACCTTCTATACTATACATACATACAAAAAAAAATCATTTATTTGTAGGTATATATGTATGCATATATATGTACATATATGTATACATATACACACATATGTGTGTGTGCATACATATACATGTACATATACATATATATGTACATCTAAATATACATATACATGTACATCTAAATATACATATACATGTACATCTAAATATACATATACATGTACATCTAAATATACATATTCATGTACATATAAATATACATATACATATACATACACATACACACACATTCCTTTCATTTTTCAAAAATAGATACATATATAATATATTAGAGATCTGATGGTAACTAAAGTACAAACCTAGCTAATCATTCACTGCCTCCACTACACATATTATTCTCTTTTCTAACATTGAATTATTTCATAAATTTATAAATGAAATCATAACACACTTAAAATATTGATTTCACAATCATAATTTAGATTTACAAACATTATTTAAATATTAGAAAGCATAAAATCTTCCTAATTTCAAGCTTCTACTAGCTAGGGTCATGGATTTTATAAAGTGAGGAATTGGCCTCCAAAAGGAGGGAAACTACAACACAAGAAGAAATATTAAGGATTGAGGTTTAGACATAAGAATCAATTTATAGGACAAGGAACCTGAGGTTGAGCAACAAACATGTTGATAAGGGAAATTCTAAAATTTTGATAAATACAATGATGAGGTGGGTGACAAATGGAAGGCATGATAGGATGGCGAATTCTAAAACTTTGATAGAATGAAGGGAAAGTGGATTTGGAAGAAAAATCATACTCAAGAAGGGAAAACACATAATAGATAGAAATAGGGATGACATATGTACAAACCTAATATTTATAGACCTAGATTGATTGGAGATGAGACATGACAAGTTCACCCCACTTAAAATTGCTTGTCCTCAAGCAATCGTCGATTTAGATGTTCTAATATTTGTGGGCCTTCCCACTTTGCATCCTCCACCAGAAGATCTTTCCATTGAATGAGGCAATCCTTGGTATTCTATTTATCAATTTATTTTTCCTCATAGCCATGACTTCTTCAAAATTAAAACCAATTTTCCATTCTCATCAATAAGACCAATTTTCCATTTTCATCATTAAGAGGAAAATCATCTAAGGATTCTATATATTTTCCTAGTGCCTTTTTGAGGAAAGGCACATGAAAGATATTTTGTATCTTTCTTCTCTCCAAGAGATCCAACTCATAGGCCACTTTGTCAATCCTTCTTAGAATTATATAAGGCTCATAGAAATTCAGTTTGAGATTTTTGGCCCGCTCACCTTCAAGGAACATTGCTTGTACAACTACAATGTCATAAAATTTATATTTTCAATCTCAAATTTTCTCTCAATCCTATGACGATTTGCGTATAATTATTTTTGGTTTTGAGCTCATTAAAGATTATTTTGGAGTGACCTTCTTTATTTGATCACATCACTTTCTCTTGGTACCCTATTGTTTGCTAGAATGAGATCAATGAAGCTTTAAGATTCATACTTATACAAGGCCATGAACAATGTCATCTTGATTTACATGTGGTAGGTGGTGTTATAATAGTCAATATTATCTCTATGATGTCTATCACATCACTGACAACTTTTGAAAATTTGTTACATACTTCTTCAACAAACCATACTATTTGACTTGAGTCAAATCTTTGAAGTCAACTTTGGGATCCTTTCGATCAAACCTCTAAATAATTATTTTATAAAATTCATCATATGATGTGATATATCTATGGCCTTGAGTGATAATATGATGCTAACACCACTCACGTGTAGTACCATCCATATACAAGGTGGAAAAATGATTGCTTCATATTTAGTCATTGACTTGAGGGACATGTTTGTGTCTTGCTTTTATACCCATGCATGAGATGGGCATGATCTATTAGATCCATCATAGGGAGAGAATTTAAAATTCCCCAAAGCTTGTTGTGTTAGTGTGTTAATTTTAACATAGGGTTAATTGTCTGGGTGGTTTTTTTCTTGTAGGGTAGTTTTCTCACTTGTCATATATTTCATGCCTTTAAAAGGCTTGTATACTATGTAATTTATTATCTCATCTCAATATTTTCATCTCTGGTAAAATAGCCTTGTGTTGTTTCTCTCATCTGTGAAGATCTATTTGCAAGTTGTGATCCCGGGCTTGGTGGTTGACACCAACATGGTATCATAGCCTTCAACCTGCACCTTCTTTCGCTATTGAGAGTTTTCATTAGAATTTGAGATCATTTATTTTTTGAAGATTTTTTTTGGCATTTGAAATTTGTTAAATTTCAAGATTGCCATTATTTCAAATTATTTCATTTTCCTATTGTTGGTGATTGGAGGTTCAATTTAAGGGTAGTTTGGGCATTTCAGTTTGTAGGCTGCACCATCATTGAGGTCACGCCAATCAATTTGTGGTGAGCAGATTCTTCCCATCCCGCGATCATTCACACATCCCATTTTCTTGTTGAAGAAGGCCTAATTTTGTGAAGGAGGGCATGGATTTGTTGTATGTGGCCTTTTTCTTCTTCATTAAGGGGGGTTTGTGAGGAGATCAAAAACAAGAAAGGCTAATTTGTGCAAGGAAACTATGGTTTCGATAATTGTGGGTGTGATTTTCTTCTTGCTTGATCGATTGCACTCTTTTTTGAGCCCAATTTTGAGGGCTTTGAGAATCAATTGGAATTCAAGGTATGTACGAAGTAGAGAGATGGGTTCAATTTGTTGGCACCATACGATTAGATTGTGTAGCCTGCGTGATTTCTCCTTCAAGCTGGGCGTAATTTCCTTGCCAGACATGATTTTTGCTTGCTGTGGAGGCCACAATTTTATTTTTGCAAGCTACGCAACCCATCTAGAAGTCGCATATTCAATCCACAATCATGAAATTTAAGTGAGTGATTCTTCCTTCTGTGAGGCATGATTCTTCTTGCATTGGAGTAGGAATTTTGCAGTTCGATTGATCATTGTAGAAGGCGCTCAAATTTGTTGTTTGGAGGCATTTTTCTTCACTCGAGGACACAAATTTTGGTATCAAACTTTATATTATAAATTTCCAACAAAAATATTTCACTTTAGGGATTTTGTGTAGCCAAAGTGGTGTGAGCCTTGAGTTTTTGAAGTTGTTTTTGGGAAAAATTATCCCACAGTGGCAGTGTGGGGTAGTCTTTTGCTATTTAAATAGTGTTGCATTGTCTTTAGTTGTTGTGAGCAAGTCTCACAGGGGCCTATCTTTCTTGTGTGCTGGGTGGAGTTTTCTTGGTGTTAGCATGAAAATCAAGCAATGGGCCTCACCAATTTTTGCACCAAATCAAGTTTAATCTTTTTTGGAAGTTTTTATACTTATGAAAGCACTATCTTTGAATTTTTTTGAATAATTCAGTTATAATGGTTTCTTTGGAGAAAGGGAACTTTAGGAAATGGAGTGATTTTATTCTCACTCATCTTAGTGAAAAAAATCTATTTCCATATTTGTATAGTGAAGTTCCTATTCTAGTCACACCTTGTGGGCATATGATTTGGAAAGGATACAGGGCTCAAGTCTTTAGAGTTATTTATGAGCATATAAATGATGATGACCTTTTGGATTCACTTATTCATTTTGAGTGCCCTTATTTGGACTTACATTCGAGAATCATATGGAGATCCTAATACTCCACCATCTCTCGATGAACATCTTTCCAATACCAGTGTGTCTCTTTGTTCTTCAGAGAAGATAAACCATGCTTGTGATCCTCTGGAGGTTTTTGAGAGCAAGTCTCACAAGGGGCTATCTTTCTTGTGTGCTTGGTGGAGTTTTCTTGGTGTTAGCATGAAAATCAGGCAATAGGCCTCACCAACTTTTTCACCGAATCGGGTTTAATTATTTTTTGGAAGTTTTTATACTTGTGAAAGCACAATATTTGATTTTTTTTGAAGAATTCAGTTATAATGGTTTCTTTGGAGAAAGGAAATTTTAGGAAATGGAGTGATTTTATTCTCACTCATCTTAGTGAGCAAATCTATTGCCATATTTGTATAATGAAGTTCCTATTCCAGGCACACCTTGTGGGTATATGATTTGGAAAGGATATAGGGCTCAAATCTTTAGAGTTATTTATAAGCATATAAATGATGATGACCTTTTGGATTCACTTGTTCATTTTGAGTGCCCTTATGCTCTTTAGATTTACATTCGAGAATCATATGGAGATCCTGACACTCCACCATCTCTCGATGATCCTCTTTCCAATACCAATGTGTCTCTTTTTTCTTTAGAGCAGATAAACCATGTTGTGATCCTTTGGAGGTTTTTGAGACTTCAGATGAGGTTACAGTTGCTTCAGAGGTTCCTAATTCTTTGTCAAAGATAGTTGATCCACCTTCATTAAGTACTTCCATCATTCAGGAGCAACAAGATTATCATTGTCTTCTTGATTGGGATTCCTATTTGTCAGACATTGTTTCATTGTTCGTGGAATCTCACATTTCAGACTTGGAAGACACATTTGAAGGATTAACTTTCTTATTTGATGATAGTTGTGATATAACTATTGTCACTCTATCTCTTCCTTTAGAGAATGTTCAAAATCAGTTTCTAGTGGTACCTTGTTTGTCACCTTCTATTGTGATTGGGCATGCTCCTAATTGGTTCATGGCATCATCTTCCAAGGTTTTGGTGACACATGAGCAAATTTCAGAGACACTATCATCCTACATTTGGATTTCACTTGCTAATTCCTATCTAGAATGGAAAGCATACCTGCATTTGTATTTGGTTTTGTTTCTTCCAAAAGGGAGACAAGTTGTTTGTTGACATTGGATCATGTTTTGTCTTCAAACACTTACCATTTTTGTAGGTGATTACACATTGTGGGGGGGCTACATAGTCTCTCTCTTTCCCTCTTATGGGGGGGCTATTGATTGTATATACATGATGTATGTAGTCCTTGGGGGGTGTTATTGAGTCCTCCATCCATGCATCTTGTTTTTCTTTTCTCTCTTTTGGAGAGGGGTTTTTTCCCATAGGGTTTTTCTCCTTTTCTCCAGTTGTGAGAGATTGCATTGCATTGTAGTTGTAAATGGGTATCTAACATGGTTGTGTAGCTGAGACCCATATTGCATCTTCATTTTGCATAATAATTCTCTTTAAGTTTGCACTTAAGGGGGGGTGTTAGTGTGTTAAGTTTAACAAAGGATTAATTGTTCAGGTGGTTTTAACATAGGATTAATTGTTCAGGTGGTTTTTTCCCATATATAGTAGTTTTCTCACTGTCATATATTTCATGCCTTTAAAAGGCTTGTATACTATGTAATTTATTATTTCATCTCAATATTTTTATCTTTGGTGAAATAGCCTTGTGTTGCTTCTCTCGTCTGTGAAGATCTATTTGCAGGTTGTGATCCTGGGCTCAGTGGTTGACACCAACATGTTGTACATCTCTATAAAATAATTGTAACCTAAGCTTAGGTCTATAACCATTTCATGCTTTTTTCATGTTCATATAACTTGGTGTGTGACATTACACTTTAGATCTCCCGAGGAAGAGTTCTATAAATTTGGCATGAAAAGCCCTAATATCATCAAAAAATGAGATTTGGGATTTAGGTTTGGAACATCCACCTCCTTATTTAGAAAGGTAGGTTAGGTTGGTCTTGTGCTAAAAGAACAATCCTTTATGTGTGGCTCTGAGTTGCCTCTAGATTATTACTCTCAAAATCATTTGCTTCACTCATTGGTTTTAAATGCATTTTTATATTATTTTCCATTTTGTAAAACAACTATGACATCATATCAATCATAAAATCAAACTTTCTTTTAGTTTGAACCTCTATGTTGTCATTTTCATTTGTTCTCCTCTCTCTCTTTTTGCTATATTATTATGTTGTGTAATGGGTTCTAGAGGATACAATTGAGTCTCTAATATATATATAGATCAATTTTGTTTCCTAATCTTCCTTAAGTGATGTTTGGTTTCTTTGTCACTATACAACATAAAAATAAAATATGCAAAGTTGAATTCTAAGCACATAGGTTGGTAAGATCACTAGCTCTAATACCACTATAATGTTCCAATCCAAAATAATTATGTAAGTTTGAATTTAAAATATTTTTAAACCCATTTTCAAATGTTAATTATTTGGGATGAGTAATATTGGGATTTAATATTGATGCAGGAGCATCTAGGGGGTTCCAAGCAATCTTGCATCACCAAAAATATTTTAAATTTTATGCTTGTGTTTTATTTTGATTTTTGGCTGTAGGCGCACATTGTTGAAATTTTCAACTCTTCCAGCATAGCAAAATTTGGTGATGGATTGTGAGAAAATCAAATTATTAATTGATTCATTTTTAAATTGTTTTAAGAGATGTTAATTTTTCAAAAAGGAAAATCTCACCCAAGCTTGGAATGGACATTTAATATGTTTTGTAACTCCACTTTGAAATTTGAATTTGTATTTTATTGCAAGATTAGGGTGTTGAGAGAAAGTGGAAATAGTGGGTTGGAGAAAGGGAATAAAATTTTGAATTGAACATTGAATGCAAATGCCAAGAAAAGGAAATTTATGTCAAGAAGGAGTAATGAGCATTTTGAAGGTTTGATTGGCATTTTATTATTTTTGGAAAAAGATAAAAAATTGTCTCGGTCGTAATTATGTGACCTAGTATTAGTAAAATGGTCATAACTTTCTCATATTGTAACAAAATTACAAATTTAAAAATGAGCCAAAAAACTGTAAATGAGGCGCACCAAACCCAGAAACCGTTTAAAAAAAATAAAACAAATGACAGAGCATTAATAGGTAGAAAGTGACAGGTTTTTCTTGGTGGTTTAGTGGAGGTTGTTTTGAGAAACCAACAGTGGTTTCTTCTCACACAATTTTTATATATTGATGCTACTCATTTGGTGAGGGGGGCTTTGGAGAGTTGGTGGTTGCATATTCAGATGCTGCTGGAATGATGTTGGAAGCTTAAATTGCAGATTTTTGTATGTGTGAAGCTCATGTTGTATGTGAGCATATGAGCTCCATGATTGTGTAATTCATTTTCAAATTTGAATTTAATATATGATGCTGACTTCTCTTCCTTTTCTATGTGTTAAAGTTAATTTGTTGCCTTCTTGCATAGAGTTGTATGTGTTTTGTGATTATATTTGAAAGGGAGAGTTCTCTCCTTCATCAGTGGTATCAGAGCAGGTGTTCCTGAGTGTGTAGGCATAAGCGCCGATGTGAGGCAGTTTGCACCAGGACTTGTGGTGTGCGTGTGATTTGTGTGCAGGCAGAGCATTGAATGTGAGGCAGTTTGTACCAAGTGGAAAGTGTGTGGTGTGTAGACTGATTGTTGAATGTGAGGCAGTCTATACTTGAGAGGTTGAAGTTTGAGATTGTGTGGCGAATGAGGTTGTAATAGCAAAAAAAGAGTTTAGCAAAATGGAGGATGCTGAAGAAAGGGAAAACCAAATTGCAACAACTGAGGATGTTGCAGTTAAAACAAAGTATGCAGTGATGTATGGGGTTCTAGTGTTTGGTGAAGAATTTGATGAAGACCAAGAAATTCTTGAGAGAGAGATTGCAGAGATAGAGAAGTTTTTCAATGCAACATCAGAGACAGTAGCATTCAGCAGTGAGGAAGAAGATGCTGTAACAAAAAAAGTCATTGAGGTAAAATCTAATCTTTATGAGTTTTATAATGTTGAATTTGTAAAGGATTTGCATTGTGAGATGAGAAAGGAGTTAGAAAAGAAAAACTATTGTGAGGATCCAGAGTGGCATGTAGATATATACTTGCAGGTAGAGGCAGTGGAGGAAGCTTCAGGTGAGATTTGGTGGAGGTGGTCAATTTTTGGGGGGTCAAAGCCCACGAATGAGGAGATGAGTAGAGAGATTATTTGGAGGAGGATGGTGCATGGTGGATGCAAGTCCACAAGAGAAGAGAAGAATGGTAAGCAGAGTTGTTGGAGGAGAGAAAAGTTAGTACCAACAAGATGTTGGAAGAAAAGGAAGAAGAAAAGACTTCATGTGCACTTTGGACAACGATGGAGTTCACTGCAGATTGCTTGCAATTTGAAAGAATGGTTCTACCATTCAACTCCACTTTTGTGAGCTTATGCTCACAAAATTTCTACCTCGAGTGTCTGATGTAGGAGCATCCAGGGGGTTCCAAGCAATCTTGCATCACCAAAAATATTTTAAATTTTATGCTTGTGTTTTATTTTGATTTTTGGCTGCAGGCGCAAATTGTTGAAATTTTCAACTCTTCCAGCATAGCATAATTTGGTGATGGATTGTGAGAAAATCAAATTATTAATTGATTCATTTTTAAATTGTTTTAAGAGATGTTAATTTTTCAAAAAGGAAAATCTCACCCAAGCTTGGAATGGACATTTAATATGTTTTGTAACTCCACTTTGAAATTTGAATTTGTATTTTATTGCAATATTAGGGTGTTGAGAGAAAGTGGAAATAGTGGGTTAGAGAAAGGGAATAAAATTTTGAATTGAAAATTGAATGCACATGCCAAGAAAAGGAAATTCATGTCAGGAAGGAGTAATGAGCATTTTGAAGGTTTGACTGGCATTTTATTATTTTTGGAAAAAATACAAAAGATTGTTTGGGTCGTAATTGTGTGACTTAGTCTTAGTAAAATGGTTATAACTTTCTCATACGGTAACAAAATTACAAATTTCAAAATGATCCGAAAAGCTGGAAATGAGGTGCACCAAACCCAAAAACCGTTTAAAAAAAATTAAAAAAATGACAGAGCATTAATAGGAAGAAAGTGACAGGTTTTTCTTGGTGGTTCAGTGGAGGTTGTTTTGAGAAACCAACAGTGGTTTCTTCTCACACAATTTTTATATATTGATGCTACTCATTTGGTGAGAGGGGATTTGGAGAGTTGGTGGTTGCATATTCAGATGCTACTAGAATGATGTTGGAAGCTTAAGTTGCATTTTTTTTAATGTGTGAAGCCCATGTTGTATGTGAGCATATGAGCTCCATGATTGTGTAATTCATTTTCAAATTTGAATTTAATATATGATGCTGACTTCTCTTCCATTTCTATGTGTTTAAGTTAATTTGCTGCCTTATTGCATAGAGTTGTATGTGTTTTGTGATTATATTTGAAAGGGAGAGTTCTCTCCTTCATCAAATATTTAACTTAGATCTTATAAAAAAAAATTTAGTCATTGTTTACATCACATTGTTACCATTGCATTCTAAACAGTAACCCAAAAAATAACAAAACTAACTCTCAATTCTTTCCTTATTACAATATAATCTAAAAAAGCAAGAAAAATAGACCATAACTTATGAAGCATAATGACAATAAACTACAATGACCATACCCATGATAAATAGAAAATAACACCAATATAATTTAGTTGAATTTGTAAACAATGAAGCATTGATTTGGCCTCTTAGTGAGATATACCTCAAGAAGAAGGGTTGGCATCCCCTAATGTTTAAAATCAAAGAGATTTCATCCTCTAATCTCTATTAGATGTGTGTGTTTTCATCTTTAGATCCACACACTCGAAAACAAGTGCTCAAAATAGATTGTGAAAGGAATTTGGTTAGTTGTAGATGGTGATCTAGATAAACACATTTTCTCTTTTATATCCTCCACAAACAAAATATGTTGGCCAATATGTACACTTGCAACTTCAATTTTGAACAATGACCATGGGCTAGAATGATTCAAATTTTAAAGTGATGGTTCCAAAAACAATACAACACATGCTACAAAGTTAGGAGTGGAATGGAAACACAAGAATAAATATCAAGGATTAGGGGTTGGCCATAAGAATCAAACTATAGGATGAGGCATCAAGGGTCAAGAAATGGGCATGTTGGTAAGGGAAATTTTGGAAGTTTTCAAAATGAATTTTTGATGTGAGTGACATACTTTAGGCATGATAGGATGGAGAAGTCTAAAAATTTGATAGTAAGAAGAGAAGAGAAAATTTGGAAGAAAAGACATAATCAAGAAGGGAAAGCACACAACAGTTGGAAATAGAGAAGACAAATTTACATACCTAATATGTGTAGACTTAGATTGAATGGATATGGGGCATTAAAAGTATGTCACTACTTAAAATGATTGTATGATAAAGGATGCAATCAATTTAAGGAGAGTAGGAAGATAGCAATAAAAATATGCCAAAATATAGAAAGGATAAAGGGAGTCATAAGAAAGAAACTAAGAAGGCTACTCCCTTGAATGGATAAGAAACATATAAAATAGAAAATATTAGGAAATGTTAGGATTTATTACTCACCCCCTTTGTACTCCAAGCATTCCAATTTTGGATTACCATTTTGTGCTCTCTACATTGCAATTCAATTATTGTATTCCAAATCCACCTAATCCCATCCCATTCCCTGCCTATTTATCCTCACCATCATTTTTCTCTTTCTTAATCATGGATTGTATGTGTACATTCATTATCTATATCTTCTATATCCCTCATGTCTCTACATTTGATGTATTAATATGGTCTCTTGATCTTCATTTCCATCCATCCCATCTCATCATTGTTTATATTTGTTAGTCTAAGAATCTTATCATCATTGCATTTTCATCTTAAGTGTTTATATTTTTTATTCTAAGCATCTTATCATCATTGCATTTTCATCTTATGTTTATATTTTCTATTCTAAGAGTCTTATCATCATTGCATTTTCGTCTTAAGTGTTTAGATTTGCTATTCTAAGCATCTTATCATCATTGCATTTTCATCTTAAGTGTTTAGATTTTTTATTCTAAGCCATTTATCATTTTTAAGTGTTTAGATTTATAATTCTAAGCATCTTATCATCAATACATTCTCATCTTAAGTGTTTATTACATTTCATATCCACAACACACATATACATTCTTCATTAGATACATTATAGATTCAGTTTAAACCACATACATATCTATATTAACATTCATAGTCCACTCATATCTCATAAATCACATACACCCTAAAAACATCATTATTAGTACATCGATATCATAATCATAAATAACATAAACCATCCTTAATCACCATCATTAATCACCATCATAAAAGCACCATAAAACATACATGCATAAACACTACTGAAATGGTGAAAAATAGGGGTGTTTGTTTTTTATATAAAAGGGGGTTCACCAAAATGATAACAAATAACCCAACCTTCCATTATTTCTTCAAGAAAATGAAACCCAAAACATAAAGTGATTAACAACCAAAAGGTGAGTCAAATCAAGGTATGAATCAAAAAATTTATCCTTTATGCAAGGACGAGGGTCTGAATTAAATAATACTTTGGGGAGAAATATTAAGACTATCAAACAAACTCCAAAATGCAAGCTACAAAATGCAAATAAAGAATATTAATCAAATCTGACATAAATAGTAATCAAAAGGAAAATATTGAAATGTGAAAATTTTCTATACCTTTCTCCAAAATTCGCCTTTTGAAGCTCACTGAGGACTCATTCGCCCTATGGCGAATGGGTCCTGGCTAGGGTTCCTAGAAAAATGCTTTCTGGGTTCTCTTCTGCAAGATTTGTACTCATAGATTCCAGATGTTCACAATCAAACAATCAAAAATAAATTATGTAGAGAAGTTTCCTGATTCAACAACTTTTCTTACAACTTTCTTCAATTTTTCTCTTTAAAGGATCTTCAACCTAAAATCTGCAATCACACATCAAAGAGAGAAATTTTTTGTTTGTTACATGAATGGGGGTTTGCCTTGGTCAAACCCTGTTTTGGTAATTAAACCTTGAAATGAAATAGAAAGGCATGAAGGAACGATGAATGAACAACACTATGTAACAACTCACCAAACCTTATTTTAACCTTGGATTGTAGATCTCCAAACTAGCATGAAGTGGCCTCATTGGATATAGATCTTGATCATGAAATTTATCTTGAAAAAATGTCCTTTGAATGCTTGAATAGATCTTGAGTTCACTACATCACTATATTAGCTCACACAACATACATGATGCAAGAAATATTTGACATGATGAAAGGAATCTTGATTGCTGCAATAATCTTCTATAAAATTTCCCTTGAATGACTTGAAATTGCTCTTGAATGCTTCTATAATGCTCTTGTGAAAATTGTGTGATTGCTTGAAAGTCTTAGGATCTTAGGATGAAACATAGTGAAATAAATTCTTATTTATACATATCTTAATATTAATTCAAGAAATTCAAATATCACAAGCCGACATTGAATTGTAGATTTGAAATCATTAAAATACCGTCAAAAACATATTTTAAAGGGGGGTCCTAGGTCTAAGGGAGTACCCATTCGCCATAGGGTGAATGGGTCCTAGGTCACTTACCTAGGAAACATATTTCTTAGTGTTAAACATTATGTTAAATTAGGATCCTAGGTCTAAGTGAGGACCCTGTTAGAACTGTAAAATTTTGAAATTTTTACATTCTATTACATCCAAAAGTTCCAGTATTGAGTTCTCATCATAAGCATCAAAGTCCCTCTTTGTATTGTCTTGCTTTTTTTCTGTCATAAAAGCCATTGGATCCATCAATTCTTTCATTTTTCATTAAAAGACCTGAATCGGCAAGACATTGTAAAAGTCTCCCCGACTTGATTTTTTGCTAATATATGTTTGTTGCAGACTATCGGCAGGACAATTTGCTTATTTCGGTGACAAAAGGAATCATTTCGGCAAAGGGGAGTCATTGTCAGAGTGACGTCATAGCGAATATAGTGTGTTTCGTCGATCGGTGCATGTGGAAGTTTATCGCTCAAGATAAAGGTGTTCGGGAAAATGTTTCGGTGAACTAATTTTTTCTTGCCGACAGGCATCCTGAAAAAAGTATATCGGCATATGTTGGGGCATCGGTGTAATGTCAGGGCGAAGACAATATGTCATACCGACTAATGCATAAAGGGGTTGTTTCGGCCAAACTAATTGGTATCGGTATGAACTCATAACGAAATCATTTTGTTTTACCGATTGACTTGCAAACAGATGTCTCGGTAAGACTTATGTGCATCGGGGAAGGTCTAGGCGAAGAGGCCATTGTTTGGACGAACTAAGTTCAAAGGTATTTCAAACCTATCGGTGAGAAGCTATGGTGTCTTGCCGATTCAAATCTTATGCCGATGGAGATATGCATCGCCGAGAGAAGAACTTGTCGGCAAAAGTTTCACCGAAGTATGAATATTATACCGACAGATGGTTTGGGGTGAGTTTTTCCAAATAGGAGTAATCTGGAGGAGTGATTTCGGTAGGACATTTGGTGTCGGTGTAAGTTTTCCCGAAGGTTCATTGTCTTGCTGAAAGTATTGTTTCAATGGTTGGGTTTATTTCTTCGGTGAGAAAACTTGGTGGACATGCCAAAATGAGAATTCATCGGTGAAAGGGTGATTTTGTTTTAGCGAATGACAATACATTGAAAGGTACATATCGGTAAGATGCAAAGATATCTGCATAACATCTCCCTGACTTTGAAAGTCACAGTGAAGCGGGTGAAATGAAGATTGTATCGGCAAGAGTACAAATTTGTCTTGGCGACCCAATGTAAATAAAGATTTTTGGTAAAACAGGATGAAGTCTGTGAGAGATTTCCCCGACATCTGCAGGATATAGCGAAGAACATAAAGATAAAGGATTTCAGTCGGTGTGAATAACATTAATGTCTGAGCGATTGGAAAATGCTTTGAAGAATACATATCGGTATTGTTCCATGATATCTATGAGACGTTTCCCCGACTTTGAATTGTCATAGCAACATGAAAAGCAGAAGCATTTGTCATCAAGTTGATTCCAGGTGTCGGTAAGACCGCAGAGTGTCTTGGCGAATGATGAAATAAACGTTGAAAAAGGATTTCGCCCCAAGATTTGAATTTTTCTCATCGAAAGGACATTTGATGCGACAGTGCCAGTTTCAAAGGAGGCGTCATTTGTGCTTCATTAATGGCACGATGGGATAAAACAGTAATGAAAATAGTGTTTTAATCAATTCCTCATTTATGAATTGATTGCTGGTGAATTGGCGAGCTGAACAAGAGAACTAAGACAATTTTTCAGTCTGAAGAGCTCAAGTAGAATACTGTAAGTAGTTGCTTCTCTGTTTTTCATATTTTGATTCTGTAAGCTTGAAAAATGTAGTCTTCTGGTTCTGGAAAGGGTAAGGGTAGAAAACTTTGTGAGAGTATTCAGTCGAAGGGAAAGAAACAAAAGACTGATACAGAGCATGAAGGCACTGAAAGGAAGCTAAACCAAGACCTTATTGATCAATTACCTAGTTCGGGGCCTAAAGCTAGAAGGTCCGCACAGCTTAGGGTAGAAGTTGACAAGCTGGATGACAAATGCAAGTTCATAGGTGATGTCTGGACTGTTGTAAGAGGGTATGAGCTTTTCAATTTCCACTATCATAGGAGGAATCATTTTGAGCCAATCTGTAATCCATGGAAGTTGAATGTAGGGAAATTGGTGTGCCCTAATGTATTTGTTAATGTTGAATTGGTAAAATTGCTTGCTGATCATTATGATCCAAAGCATAAAGCAATATGTGATCCTTCTGGAAAACCACAGATACACGTGTCAAAAGAAGGAATTGGTGAGGTTTTCAAATTGGAAGGATTTTGCGATGAGGAAATCAATTATGAAGAGTTGTGGAAGGAATTTTTCAGAATGGATACAAGTTACAAGGGTTGGAGGTTACCAATTCACAGGGTTAAACAGGGTAACAAGCCAGAACCTCTGGAAGATAGTGAGGGGCCTCCTTATCATGTAGATTTGTTTGAACCCTATATGAAATATACATATTTTTTAGTGTGTCAGGTGTTGGGGATGGATGCCCCAGAATTCATGTCAATGGTGCCAATGGTCATTGCAGCAGACATTCAATATCACAATTCCAAGCTATTTGATTATGCTTCATATATTTATAAGGAGCTTGACTCAGGATTGATGGCTATAAAGGGTGGAGCTTCCATTGTTCACCTCATAAATTATTCATTGTTGATGCATTTAGTGCTATATTTCGGACAAGAGCTAGGGGTGTGGCCTCCGAAATAAGAATTTCTCAGATTGGTAAGGAGGGTGAAGCATTTCCTGTTCAGTTGTGGACTGCCATTTGGGATAACAGGTTTGCTGGTTCTAGTTTTATTCATTTTGAGGAGTATTTTGTAAAGACATTGTATAAATTGTATCATTATCCTTGTAATCATTCATTGACTGATGAGATCAAAAGATTCCTTCAGCCTAAAGATTTCAATGGGCCAATTGACCATAATTGGGGAGACTGGTATTGTTTAGAGGGAGCTACAGTAATCATAGTGTATGGATTTGAAGATGCTCCTTTCATTTTGCCAAGACAGTTCCAAACAGGGTTGCATACTTGGAAATTGTCAGACAAATGGATTACAGTAGTGTGATGCATTTTAGTTCTTTTGGGAAGCAGGCATTTATGCCTAGTGCTTTATGCTTTGGTGATTTCACTGTGTTGGCTAAAGAGGGATATAACTCAATCCTCGATAGATTATTGCATTATAATATGAAAAGAGGACCAACTAGGAAATACTTTGACCCTGAAGGGTATATCCATTTAGCCAAAGAGAGGATTAACTTTGGAGGGTATCAGCATGTGCCTTATCCTTTTGATGATATGATAAGGAATCTGGATGAAGATGAAGTAGAAAGGGTAGTTGAAAGGTATAATCAAGGGCTACAAGATACTGAGTTATTGTCTTCTGGAGATGAAGAAGCACCAAGAGCTGATGTGCCATAGGGTAAAGCAGAAAAGATATCCAGAATGAGGACTCAACAATATGTCTGCCCAGTCAGAGAACAAAGTATTGAAAGTGGTGATGTTGATGCTAGGCACATAGAGTACAGATCATTTGTTTCTGATGATGAGTTTATACATTCCCCTGAGTTCAAAGCATTCTTGTACAAGTAGAAGGGGAAGGAGATAAGAGAGAATGTTGATGATATCACTTCTGGAAATGAGGAACAATTGCTGGCTCAATTGAGAAGATGTGTGGATGATGAAATGGAAAATATGACTCCTGAAGTGGGGAGGAAAATGTTGGAGGATGCTCGTGTCATGATATTTCCTGGCCTTGATTTGAATTCTGCATTGGTCTTTGATAGTTTCTTGAAGGGTAGTAATGCTACTCATAAGCTTGATAAGGAAAAGGTGACATAAGTATATACGTGCTCCAAGTATAATACTGAAGAGGGATCAATGTTGATATGGGCTTTGTACCCACCCCATAGGAAATCAGTGGTACTTGATACAGAGAAGGCATTTGGCCATGTCTTGACTCTAAAAGCTGGAGAAGCTGATCCTGTAGCTACTGCTAATATTGGGGTAAATATTGCAAAGTTGAATAAAGCACAGATTCAATTATTGATAAAAGAAAGAGAAATGTATAAAGCAAATAATGAGAAATTGCTGAGAGAAAATGATAGACTCAAAGACTTGGTTGGTGTTTCAATGGGAACAACCAAAATGATCACTCAAGGAGAGAGCTCTCAAGCAAAAGACCACTGGGTAGGGTCAAGTGCTTATTCTCAGGGAAAGCATGATGCTATTGCTGCAATTATCAAGAAGAGGCAGGGTCATTTGACATCTTGGTTGAATAAATTGTGGGGAAAATATTCTCATACTCTTGCTGCATTGAAGGAGCACACAAGGATGGATGGACGAATCATGGAGAAATTTCATGAGTTGGCTCAAAGTGATGAAGCTAGCAGTTCTGCACTTGAAGCTGCAAATCACATAATCAATCTCCATCGAAATTTCTATGATGAATTGCAAGGAGATGAACAGGGGTTAATTGCAGCTGCTGAGAAAATTGTAATTCCATTTTCTGATGATAATGGGGATTTGAAAGAGGCCACTAGGTGGAAAAATGAATGTGAGTCAATGCTGAGTGAAATCATGAAGATAGCTTCTGCAGAGTATACAACATTGGAAGAAGTGAGTAAGCAGAATGAGGAAATGGTCAAAATGGAAATTACAGTCCAGAATGTTGTTGGAGATGCAGACACATATGAGCACCAGGATTATTTGGACCACCTCAACAAGACTCATTTATGGCTAAATAGAGCCTAGCTATTCTCTATCTTTTGTTTTTTAATATGTTTTTTCTATTTCCGAAAGGATGCGTCCTTTCACATTCTCAATGTATAAGTATCCATTTTGAAAACAATATGGGGATATAGGTAGAATAGGATAAAGAATAGAGAATACAATGGAACACCATGTTTCATAGGGTTGAGACTATGCTGTATGTTTTTAAGCCATGGAAATATCAATGAAAATCATTTGATTTGCTGGCGAATTCTGGTGTTAATTGTTGTGTTGTGCCTATTGAAAGAATTATTTGAGTTGTCTCTAAAATTGATGTTTCTTGGTTATTTAGATCAACATAACAAGTTTATGTCTGGTTTATCAGTATGTATTTGCCGTATTTGTGTGATTGGTTGATAGGTTCTTTCAAGGAAGGATTAAATCCTTTTGATTAATCATAGTAATCGGGGAATTTCATTTAGATCAGTAAGAAGAATTCAATAATCACAACCTTGCATTTTTATATTGGTTATAAATAAATATTCCAAACAATTTGAATGAATCCAGAAAGAAGTTAGTTGTCTAAGATTTCATTTGACTCCGTACATTATATAATGCACTGGTCTCACCGTTTTCAATCATTTGGTTTTATTCATACTTTTTATATTTGTTAATTGAGCATATTAGGGTTTAGTTTTGAATGATGGTATACAATATATACCAAATTTGTTTTATTTTGTCCATTTCAATTTGCCATCTTGGAGAAATCATGATAAGAAGATAAGATCAATAGTCAAGTCTGCTTCATTTATTATAGGTACACCCGCCTAGGTCTAGCAGTGCTTGGAGAGTAGAAGGTTCAATTCTCTCAAACCTTGTTTTGTTACCCTAAAACGTTGTGAAAGCTTGGCAACCTTTCTTGGTTCAAACCTGTGTTTTTGAGAGATAACAGACCCATTCGCCCTATGGTGAATGGGTCCTAGGTCACTTACCTAGGACACACATCTTCCAAAGTGTTGTGCAATGGAATTTATGAATGCTGGGTTTTATACCTCAAAAATTACATTAATTAGGAACATTACACACATGCAATCACATAATGAAAAAGAAAACAAAGAAAAATACTAGTAAGGCATATGCGAGTCAACCTATAGCAAGTCGTCCACATCCCAATCTTGTTTAGTATATATATGGAAGGTGGAAAAATAGCCAAATGGACAATGACAAGTGCCAAAAATAGGATAAGGCTATCTAATCCCTTTTCCCCACTAAGTGCAGGACAAGGATGAGCCGAGATAAGTGATGAGAATGAGCTCCTTACAATAAAGAGAATAATTTGCAATAAATGTGAAACATGTAATAGTGAGGGTACTAGTATCCTACAACTATTACATGGCAAGGAGCAAAGGGAATGATTTAAGTCAAGATGGATCCCTAGGGGATCTAAAGTTCTCCAATATTCCCTTTAAAACATGACAATTATCAGTGTGATGTCCAAAGAATCTATGATAATCAAAATATGGTCTATTTTGATAGGTTTGATATTCAATTAGATTTTCATGTTTAGGTGGCAATTCAATTAGTTTCCAATGTAGAAGAGTGTAAAAGATATTCTCAATCTTGGAAATTTGTAATAGATCATAGGAAGTTTCAGGAATGTCATACAACTTTTGCAGTTGAAATCTTTGATGTGCATCTAATTTCAATTTATTTTTCTTTGGTTTGATTACTATGTTATCATCACTTTCTTCTTCTATCTGCAAACCCTTTCCTTTTTCAGAAAAGGATGTGTTAGGAGTAGTAAAGTGATCAGAACTTGTGGTTTCTTTTCTCTTATGCATGAGAGATGTATTGGAAGGTGGTTGAGGAGGAGGAAAATTTTGCTGAATGATATGGACCAAGGAGCATATGAACTCTATCCCTTCTTTATGTTTAAGCATCTTTCATATGTTCCCTATGAGAGGAATGACATTGCCAAAAGAGGTTTGGTTCTCACAAAGTTTTGTAAGATTTTTAATTATTTGTCTAGCCTCCTTATATTTTATTGTGGGATATTAGCAATATAATGCATATTATTTGTAGGAAGGGAAGTCATTGGAAATGAGGTATGAATGCTATGATCCATAAGGGGTTGATTATCAATACTATTAGAAAGAGAACTTTGGAAAACCCAAGATCCATGATGAATGGCGTATCGCAGGATGACATGAGTCTTGAATTACTTCTCACAACAATATTTCTAATAGGACACCAAGTTATAAAGCTCATACAAGACTGAAAAACTCAATTCCAACCCAAAATGGAAAGAGGGTAAGTGCAATGCAATGACCTAGAGTGCTTGATATGTAAATACAATTTTCAAATTCTAAACAAGGTAATTTTTTGACGACACTATGCAAAAAATTGAAAATGAAGTCTTGTAAATGCAATTTTGAAATCACACAATGCATTGAATTTATCAAATTAAGCTAGATATGATCAATTAATGAAACAAAAATTATGCAAATAGAAACATAAATTTGAAAACAACAAACAAAAATGTAGAAATGAATGTTTTAATGCCCAAAAAATTAGAATGTGACCTTGATTAGGGACTCATTCGCCCTAGGGCGAATGGGTCCTAGGTGGGGGTTTTGAAACAAATTTTTATAGATTTTTAAGTGATTTTTAGTAGTTTCCAGATTTTGATATGATACAACAAGTTACAGTTTATTTTTTTTGTGAATTCAATGTTGAATGCAAGTGCAAAATGTGACAAAATGGCAACCTAAAAAACCTAGTGTGATATACAATCTTGTTTCAATTTTCAAATCCAATTTAATATGGTGCAATGTTATGCAAGATGAATAATTTTTTTTTGTGTTTTTCAGTTTTAAAGAATGCAAATATGCAATCCTAAAAGCCCTAGATGCAATACAAGGTTAAATGCAAACTAGACACCCTAAATGAGACTCAATTCAATGCAAAGAGATGCAAATGAATGCAAGATCTAAATCTAGGGTAAAAGAGGAATAAAAAATCATAAAATTCAATAATCAAAGTTGGGTTCACCATAATGAAATGGTGAAAAATAGGGGTGTTTGTTATATAAAAGGGGGTTCACAAAAATGATAACAAATAACCATATCTTCCACTATTTCATTCAAGAAGATGAGATCCAAACCATGAAGTGACTAAAAACCAAAAGGTGAGTCAAATCAAGGTATGAATCAACAAATTTATCCTTTATGCAAGGATGGGGGTGTGAATTAAATAACACTTTAGGGAGAAAGATTAAGACTATCAAAAAAACTCCAAAATGCAAGCTATAAAATGTAAATGAAGAATAGTAATCAAATCTGACAAAAATAGTAATCAAAAGGAAAATATGGAAAGGGGAAAATGTTGTGTACCTTTCACCAAAAGTCACCTTTTGAAGCTCATTGAGGAGTCATTTGTCCTATGGAAAATGGGTCCTAGCTAGGGTTCCTGAAAAATGCTTTCTAGGTTCTCTTCTTCCAGGTTTGCACTCCTAGATTCTACATGTTCACTATCAGACAGTTGGAAATAAATTATGTAGAGGAGTTTATGTGATTTGAAAAAATTTCTTTTAACTTTCTTCAATTATTCTCTTCAAAGGATCTTCAACCTAAAATCTATAATCACACATCAAAGATAGAAAAATGTTGTTTGTTAGGTGAATGGGGGTTTTCCTTGGTCAAACCCTGTTTTGGTCATTAAACTTTGAAATAAAATAGAAAAGAATGAAGGAATGATGAATGAACAACACTATGTAACAACCCACCAAACCTTATTTGAACCTTGGATTGTAGATCTACAAACTAGCATGAAGTGGCCTTAATGTATGTAGGTCTTGATCATGAAACTTGTCTTGAAACAACGTCCTTTGAATCCTATAATAGATATTGAATGTTACATCACCATATTAGCTCACACAACATGCATGATGTGAGAAATATTTGACATGATGAAAGGAATCTTGATTGCTACAATAATCTTCTATAAATATAACCTTGAATGCCTTGAAATTTCTCTTGAATGCTTCTATAATGCTCTTGTGAAAATTGCTTGATTGCTTGAAAGTCTTAGGATCTTAGGATGAAACATAGTGACATAACCTCTTATTTATACATATCTTAAGATTAATTCCCGAAATTCAAATATCACAAATCGACATTGAATTGTAGATTTGAAATCATGAAAATACCGCCAACAACATATTTTAAAGGGGGGTCCTAGGTCTAAGTGAGGACCCATTCGCCACAGGGTGAATGGGTCCTAGATGACTTACCTAGGATACACATTGCTCAGTGTTAGACATTATGTAAATTAGGGTCCTAGGTATAAGTGAGGACCCATTCTCCCTATGGAAAATGGGTCCTAGGTCACTTACCTAGGACACACATCTTCCAAAGTTAAGTGTTGTGTAATGGAATTTATGAATTTTGAGTTTTATCCCTTAGAAATCTCATTTAATTAGGCTTAGATTTGAATTAAAGGGGCCAATTAAGGAAAATTAACCTCAATCAATTAATAAAGCCCTAGATTAGTGTGAAAGTATAAAGGTACACCTTACAACAATAAAAATATGGCACAATTAAGTCCATTTTATTCAATAGGGCCCTAAACTTAATGTGAATGTGAAAAACATATTACAACACTAAATCAAGGCATAATTAAGCTCATTTTATTATTAATTATTCCTAAATTAAGTGTGAAGAAGGGATACTTTTTCCTACACTACAACTACCATGGCCTCACTATATATCATTAAATAATACATCAAAATGAACCTCAAGGTCTCATCACATAATACATAAAATGGACCTTAGGGTCCCATCACATGATACATCAAAGTGGACCTCAGGGTCTCGTCATAATATATCGCCTCCATAGAGCATAAACAAAAATGTGCTCTACGAAATATATCTTATCACTTGCTAGCAATGGCTAGCCGCATATCCTATTGATTTTCCTAGTGATGCCACTCAAGGTGGCCCTATCATCACTAATCTCCTCACCCTCCTTGATCTAGCTGACCTAGATACCCTACCCCTTGAGTGATATGTATAGCTAGTCAACATGTACATCCAACAAGGCAATAACTTCATCTTACATGTCCTTTGTCTTGAGCCAAGTGGAATTTATTGCAATTTCCCTTCCCTCTTGCAAGTCATTTCAACAAATTTGAAATTCAAAAATATGCATTTATTGGCACAATTCTCAAATCTTGCACATCCTCCATCCATTCATAGATTGACAAGTGGCATCTTTCCATTGGATGAATGTTAGTCCCACATTACTCAAATTTGGACATTCATCCATCTTGGCATTCTATAAATAAAGAGCTCATATCCTCATTTGAACATCCACAAATTATGCAAAGTTATTATGCTAAAATATTTAGCCATTTCCATCCATCAATCTTGAGTTCTTAGCTAGGTTTTTTGCAGATTTTGGCTTGGAGCTCTCATTCTTCACCATCAAAGTGGATCAATCTCCATCAACATATCAAGTTTACATCTTAGGAATTGGGAAAGGGAAAATTTTCACATCAAATTGGCACCAATTCCCCCATGGGATCATGAGTTTGCACATTTAAATTAGGATTGAATCTATATTTCTTTGTTTCATTATGTTCTTCATTGTTTTCTTTCCTAATTCAAAGTTGTAAATGGATTCCATGGGAATCCTTGTTTTAGCTTGCAATCTCTTGTTTAAATTGTTTATTCTTGTTGTTTTGCAGGTACTAGGACCGGGGTTCACACATTTGGTGCTAGAAGAAGAGCTGGATATCATTCCTTATCTTTTTTTTATAAATTTCTGCCTTTTTGTTCACACAGAAAAATTCTAACGCTAGGAGCTCAGCGTCGCTGTTTTGGCACCGCTGTCTCTTCAGTGTCGCTATATAGCACCACAGAAAACTCAAAGTATGATGCTGGACTCGTCCCACCAACAAAATTTGAACTATAAACTCCACCGCTTGATTGGTCGACTCGCAGGAATTTACAAAAAACCAAACAACGACACTAGGCAAAAACTACTACGCAGTTGAGCTCACTGTCTCGACACAGAGTGACGCTGACTAGTAAGTGACACTATGAGGGCACCACTCAGAAATCAAACTCTGACACAGTCACGGGTTGTGCCACTAGAAAGGAGTAAAAAGAAGAAATAAAATTTTAGCACATGATTTTTGATTAATGATCAATTTTTCTTCTGTTTTCTGCTTTTTCATCTCTGTATTTTCTAGAATCTGACTGGTTCTCTCCCTTGTAGGTTGGAAATCAAAAATGAAGAAAGGAGAGGCAAGAAGAGGATGTTTCATCAAATCAAAGTGTTTTTGAACACTTTAGTGTTTGCTTAACACTTTTTAAGAAATTGTTATCACTTCTTCCTTAGGACACTAATTTCATTTGGGTTTAAAAAGAATCTTTTCATTTCTTTGCAAAAGGCTAAAATGAACATTAGGATCACAACTTACTAAAGTTTGTTTTTGGTTAACAATTGAACAAAATTTCTCTCATTTGTCATTTGGTGTTTTAAAAGGAACTCACATTTTGCTTTGTGGATTTAAAAAGAACAAGTGCAACTTTGTTTTTCGTGAAGGCTTACTTAAACTAAATGCATTGAAAAAGGACGTATGCGCTTCTCTCGCGCTTTATAGCGATCTTGAGAATCAAAAGGTCTTTTTCATGACTTTAGGGTGAGACAAAGCAATCACCTCCACACTTCGATTTGGGTTTAAAATTGAACATCTTGTGCGAGTGTGAGTGGGGGCATTATTGCGTACATTCTCTCTCTTTGTTGCCAACAAAGATTGATCGAGTTACGAATATTGTTCTTTATTTGCTTTTGTTTATCCTAGAGGGCCTGCCTTGGGGAAAAAGTAATCACCCAAGGGAATGACTCAACCGGTAACACTCTAAATCCAAGAGTATTTCCAACTGGGATATAAATGTGGGTATTGGAGTAAATGCCAATATCAGGTGGTTGATTCCGACAAGATGGATCCAAAGGGGACTCTTGCCGTATGGGTCAATCTCCACAAACGGAAAGTCCTTATTAAAACCCATGTTCTAGAATTTTCCAAAATCCTTTAATCTATTTGTTGGTGCAAGAACAGTTGTTCTAAAGCCACCCCACACTTTTACGGTCTTTTAGTAGAAATGGAAAACATGCCATGGGAGTTTCATGGGTGTTGATGCTTGGCTGCCCTGTATAAGTGAGTGCCGTGGAGGGGAGCCAGTGGGGTCAAGCATCTAACCATTCACTAAAGATAAGAGTATCTGGACTTGTCCAAGTGGGAATCCAACAAATATTGTCTTACACATCCATAGGATTGTACTTATTCTTGGGTTACAAAATGCATTGCTTGATCGAAAACATCTTGAAAACAAACACTTAACATCATCATCCAAATTTCAAACCCTTTTGGAGACAAATACAATTGACTCAATCCATATGTTATTGCTTTCCCTTGGGACTTACATCCTTATAGGTTTCTAAACATTGGATTACATCTCGATTTGTCTGCTTAAGTAAACAATAGGAAAACCCTTGCCTTAAATTCATCGAATTTCCACATAACATATCTTGTGGGGTTTGAAGAAATTAAGACATGGGACATCTTAGCGTGAAAACTTAATCAAAGAAAGTGTTTTTGGTAAAATAAAGCCATTAAGCAAAGCTAAACAAAATGAACTTTCATGTGTGTTGAAGGCTTACAATTCTCAAAGAAATCCTTGGTTCAAAATCCGAAAATGCATCATTCATTGGTTACAAAGGTATATAGAAGCATTGTATGCTCTTCAATACCTAGGTCTAGGCAAAAAAAGTGTCTTTTATAGGTTCATCTTAGGATCAAAGCAAATCAAAATCTTTTCATCCATCCTCCAAACATCAAAAACAAGAAATCATCTCATCATCACCTTTTGGAAAATCTTGAAATCATCCTTAATGCTAGGATTTTTGGCAAAATCAAAATCATCAAAATCATTGAGAGTAAATCCTTGAAGACTTTATCAAAATCACCTTTGGCTAGGTATGTGTAGATGCATCCTTTTGCATATGCTTAGTCAAAGTTATCAAAATCATCTTATTTAAATAAGTATACGTAGATGCATCCTTCTTCGTATACTTGGCTAAACTATCATCTTGTTTTGGATAGGTGTGGGTAGATGCATCCTTCTCCAAGCACATATTCAAATCATCATCCTTTGAACAGATCTATCCCTTAGATCATCATCCAACATCTTAGGGTATTTTTGTTCTAAAATCAAAAGCAATCAAAATCAAAATCAAGGACAAATCTCAAATCCAAAATCATATCAAAATAAAAAATTGAAACATATCCGAAAGTCCTAAAAGCCTAGTATCTCCTTCAAAGATTTATCAAAAGCCAAAGCATCCACATCATTCATCCCTTACATCATCATCATATCACACCTTTTGGTCCTCAAGGTATCCTAATTTTTTTTGAGGCATAAAATAACGATCAATCCAAAGAACCAAGAGATTCATCTCTCCTATTCTCGAGAATTGATCCTTGTTTTATGGTTCTAACTAGATCTCAATAGAAGAAGAGCATGTAAGCCAACAAAGAAACACCCGCTTCAAGTGATCTTAGCCAAACAAACATAGAAATGAATCCTGCTGAATCAAGCAATCCTTTGAACATATCATCATCACAAAATCTGCAAGAGGAAAACTAAGGAGAGGATCTTACCTTTGGAATGTCTCATGAAGAAATGACTGAAATGCTTCAAAATCTGAAGAACCATAAAATCATCAACATCATGATGAGGCTTAACCCTTCGTAATACATGCTTGAACTAGCAAAACAAGGGGCCAAGTTACCTTCGGATTTTGACGTGAGTACCATATTGGAGACATCATTTCCTCCAATCTCATCCACTATCCCCATCTCAACTACACCCCCATCCCAAAACATCACCCAAAAAATTCCACAAATCATGACATCTTTTGCTCCAACCCAACCTAATGTTAATAAGGGAAATGCATTTCTCAATGCTATTCAAGCACACCCCCTTGTTAATAATTAAAATGTGGATGCAAATACCACCTTGGAACAAAACATACTCAAAAACCCATTAGATAAGAATGTTCCTCTCACTTTCCATCATGATCCATCATGAACATTTTTCCGTGCAACACCTCAAACTTCTCTCCTCACAAATTCGCAAGAAGAGGGAGATATGTTCGGACCAGGGGGCATATTCAACACCACAACATTCTCACAGGAGCTTGCATTTCCACCTCTTCCACCATTGCCATTATCATCCACACCACTCCTTGGTTTAGGGCTTCCCCCTCTACCAAGTATCAATCAAACCAATATCCCAAATATCAATCAAAGCATTATGCCAAACACTCAAAATTTGTCGTCGACATCACAACAACAGACGAGAAATGCACAAGCAATCACAACATCATCAAACGCCCCCCTAACATCGCAAAGCATGGTCTCTCAAGGGCCAATCACATCAATAGCACCACTTATCACTCAAACCACCACATGAATAACACCATCCATCAATCAAATCATCAATACGACATCATCACTCACCACAAACACCATTCCAAATCCACCACCACCGCCACCACCACTAACTTCCACGACATCAAACCAATACAACGTGACATTGCAAGCTTCTTTTCAAAGGGGATTCCAACAAGTGCAAAAACAAAAAGCCACACACCTAGCTGCTCAACAAGCTGCTCAAGTTGCACAAGTTGCCCAAGCAGCCCAAGCCGCCTTACAAGGGAAACAAGCCCAAGCTTTATTACAACAAAAACAACAAGCCACCCAAGCCGCTCAAGCATTGCAAGCATTGCAAGCACACAAGACTAATCAAGCACAAGCTCTATTACAACAACAAGCAGCACAAGCACAAGCCCAAGCACAAGCAACACAAGCTCAAGCTCAGGAAAACGCTCAATATCAAGCAAAACAGGCACAAGCACAAGCAAAACTTCTTGCACAAAGACAAGCAGCGCAATTGCAAGCATATCAACAACTAATTAAGCAATATAAAGAGTAGCAAGAGGCAGCTAAATTGGCATCCCAACAACAAGCGTTGTTGGAACAACAACAAGCAAAACAACAAGCGTTGTTGGAACAACAACAAGCACAACAACAAACACAAATCTTAGCACAACAACAACAAGATCAACAACAAGAATTGTTCATACAGCAATAGGTGGAAGCCTACCTAGCTTGGCAGAACATACAGATACCATCAAATAACACACCGACCAACCCATCCATCCAACCCACAATCGAAACACCCCAAAACACTTTTATCCCACCCCTTGATCCACAAAATGATGTGACGACACAAATCAGGTTGCTCTCGCAACAAGTGCTCGACCTTCAATCAGGGAGAACAACCAAAACACTAGCAACTTGTGTCCCTATCCATTTGACAAGAGCCTAGTAATGAAACCATTCCCTAAGGGATTTGAGATCCCCAAATTTGACAAATATCAAGGGACGGGAAACCATGAAGATCACATCAGGGAATTTCAGGTTCATTGCATGGAAGTCGCCTATGATGATACTTATCTGATGCGGCTATTCCCTAGGAGTTTGGCTGGCCACGCTATGGAATGGTTCTCTTGCTTACCCTTAGGCATTAGAAGATTTCAAGAAATCATAGATGAATTCATTAAGAACTATGCATGTAACATTGCAATGGATGTTAGTCTAGAAGAACTCTCAGCTCTGAAACAAGGAAAGGGTGAATCATTCGCTTCATTCCTACAATGATGGCGATCCAAGGCCAATCAGAGCAAGTGGACCATGCCAGAAGAACAACAAGTTTGCACCATCATCACCAACCTTGACGGACTCTTGGCATTTCATCTCAAGGTTCAAGGCATCACCACATATGATCAGTTGATTCCCAAGGCACTCAGCATCGAAAGAGCCCTTATGACTCAACCGACAGGATCAACTTCATACCCCGACCAACAAAACAACCGCCCACCCTCCAATTACAATGATAAACCTCGCACGTGGGCAAGGAACAAAAATATTACTAATGATGGTGTCGTTGATGCCAAGGTGGTCATTAGTGCCCCTCGCCAAAATACACTCGTACCAAAAATCCAAACACAACACCAAAACACTCATCACATAACACACCAACCGAACAACAATCCAACAATCAATAATCTCAATGACCAAAGGGGACCACCTCAATGCAAGAGTTATCCCAAGCGAAAGTACACCACTTTGGGGGAACCAATTGAGGACATAATGAAAAAGCTAATAGACGAAAAACTCATCAAAGCACCTACATTTGAGAATCACCAAGAACCGGATGTGAAACCTCCTTGGTATAATGAGAATCAACTCTGCGAATTCCATAAAATCAAAGGTCATACCATGAACAGTTGCATGAGACTGAAAAACATCATCCAAGATCTCATCGATAAAGGAATCATAAATGTGGAACAACCTATAGGAAATCAAGATCTTAAGATATACACGAATCCGATGCCGAATCATGGCAACAAAGGGAATAAAAATGATAAAGGGAAAGGCATCCACTCAAATGTAAATCATGTGTATGAAACAGTCGTCGCCTCCCTAGATGAAAACAACATGTTCATCACTATCAAGGGCGCCTATGCCGAAGATTGTGGAGTCACCACAAGAGGTGGCAAAGTAACTATTGCAGGATCATCCCAGCCAAACAGAGCCCTTGCATCTAGATCTGTTCCTAATGGCTATAATGTCCTAGATCAACTCAAGAGAACGCCAGTGCAAATCTCCATCATGGAGTTGCTAAAAATATCATCAGCCAATAAAAAAATTCTTGAAGAAGTGTTGGCCTCATCCATTGTCCCCGCAAATCTTGATGCGGAGCAATTCCAAGCTATGGTCGGAAATATCATTATGCCTAATCTTCTTACATTCTTCGACCAAGATTTCCCCGCTCAACCATCTCACAACCGTGCCCTCCACTTGGAAGCCATAGTACATAAGAGAAAAATCAAAAGGGTCTTGGTGGATGGAGGTGCAGGCTTGAACATATGTTCCCTAATTCTCATCAAGCAATTGAAAATATCAGAGGATTCCATCGAAAAAGGAAAGGGTATCACGATAAGAGCATATGATGATCAAGAAAGAGTATCTTAAGGCACAATCAAACTCCCTATTCAAGTAGGGCCTGTCATCATGGAAACCACTTGTTAGGTCTTGGACCTCGACTTGCCATACAATATCCTCCTAGGACATCCATGGATCCATGCGATGAAAGCAGTAGCATCAACTTTCCACAAATGTGTGAAATTTACACATAACGGACAAGAAGTTACCATCCATGGAGATCCCGAACCCTTCTCCTATTGCAAAAATCTTGAAGAAAAGTATTACAAAATCCCCCAAGTACCAAAAAATGATGAGGGTCCATCCACACCATACATCGATCCTGCCACTCTCGCATCCACTTCTGCGACAGAGACACCCACCACTCCCACCATTCCCACCATCTCTGACATCAAGCTCATTATCCAAGATAATGGTTGTGGAAACTACAAGCTCCCTAATAATGCCTTTGTGGTAGGAGAGTTACCAAAATCTCCTAGATCATGGGGACACCTGCAAACAAATGAAGCTTCCACATCCCAAACGTCCCCTACGAACTATCCTGAATTTACAAGATGGGGAGATCTTGGATGAGAAGTTATTGAAGCAGATCCATCTCACATGGTATATCAAGATGAAAGATCAATGGCTGACTTACCAATGGATGACAAAAGCAAGGGTCTGCAAATGATGCTAGCAATTGGCTACAACATAAATCAAAGACTGGGACAAAATGACAATGGGCTCATAATACCTATCATGCTAGAGACACGAACAATAACAAATCTTGGCCTTGGACGTACCCCTCTGAGTATAACCATACGTGGCTGAAGTCCTCCAGTTAGAATAGTTAATAATCCTCCTCAGCCAACCCCAGCAGAACTACGCTTACCAATGTCTATAGGTAGAGTCATAGATAACTTTACATTTGATATAACTAACATATGTAGTAGTAGTGATGACGAGGA
The DNA here is from genome assembly GCA_007258455.2 of Sequoia sempervirens. Classification (NCBI taxonomy): domain Eukaryota; kingdom Viridiplantae; phylum Streptophyta; class Pinopsida; order Cupressales; family Cupressaceae; genus Sequoia; species Sequoia sempervirens. The sequence continues at coordinate 736,652,245 of VDFB02270651.1, read as the reverse complement.
TACCACAACCAACTTACCTAGGCTATTTGAGGATACCACTCTCTACATGATTAGCACCCTATCTTTTGAATCTGACCACCAAAATCATGAGATCCACTTAGTATATCCCCAACTCATCGACTACGACCAACGAGGACCACCAGTTCTTGATACATTCAAAAATGATGAGGTGCTCTTAGAATTCATGATACTGCGGGATAACATTCTAGATGGGGATCACAAAGCAGGGTTTATAATGGAGTTGGACACACATGCCTATTATGGGGAAACAATTGAATCCTTCAGTCGCAAAAGTGAGAAATTAAGAATAATATCCAAGTCCTTGAGTGAAAACCACATTGTGGCACTCTTTGACCAAAAAAAAGTAAAAAGAAAGGATGCATCCAATGGTGAAAACCTCTCCAAGGCACCCGAGGATGGGGGATTCAATCTTCCTTTAAGAGCTATTTATTAGGAAAAGTCAACAATCTTGGCAGAAAAATGCAATCTGGTCAACCTAGGAACATAGGAGACCCTGCATATCACATTCTATGCAGAATCACTACTATCAGAAGAGCAAGAGCTCCTAGCAGCCTTCTTAAGGGAAAGACAGATAAACTTCACATGGAATTATGCTGACATGCCAGGGCTTGATCCAGAGACTGTGGTTCACCACTTAGCAGTGTATCCAGAAGCAAAACTTGTTAAACAAAAGCTTTGAAAAGATGCATCCTCAGATCGCCCTATTAGTCAAAATGGAGCTAAAAAAGCTATTAGATGCAGGATTCATCTGACCAATAGATTACCCAAATGGGTGTCAAATTTGGTACTTGTTTCAAAACTCGATGGGAACATCAGAATCTGCACAGACTTCAGAGACTTGAATAAGGCATGTCCAAAAGATGACTTCCCGCTTCCCAACATCGACATGATAGTAGACATGACAGCGGGACGTGAAATGTTGTCACTAATGGACGGATTCTCAGGATATAATCAGATCATGATAGCTAAAGAGGACCAACATAAAACAACTTTCACTTGTCCATGGAGGACCTACTGCTGGAACATGATGCCATTTGGCTTAAAGAACGCAGGGGAAACATATCAAAGGGCCATGACATTGATATTCCATGACATGATCCATAAGATGGTTGAAGACTATGTTGATAACATTCTAGTCCAAGAAAGAAACATCACATAGCAACCCTTAGTGCCATCATTGACAGGCTGGAGGAGTACAAAGTCAGATTAAACCCTAAGAAGTGCATCTTCAGCGTACAATCAGGAAGGATCCTAGGATATATAGTATCAATGAGGGGTATCGAGGTGGATCCAACAAAGGTAAAAACAATCCTCAAGATGGAGGCACCGAAAACATTAAAACAACTGAGAGGTCTCCAAGGCAGGCTCCAATCCATTAGAAGATTCATAGCACAACTGGCGGACAAACAAAACCCATATTCTCACCTACTCCACAAGGGAGTAACGTACAAATGGGATACCAAGTGTGAAGAGGCATTCAACAAAATCAAAGAATATCTACTAACACCACCAGTCTTAATGCCACCCATCCCAAAGAAACCATTGATCTTATATGTGTTAGCAACAACAGCAGCCCTTGGAGCTCTTCTAGCTCAGCATGATGAAAATGGAACGGAAAGGGCTATATATTACATTAGCAGGACAATGGTTGGTCATGAGCTAAACTATTCATTCATCGAGAAAGCATGCCTCACAGTAGTGTTTGAATCACAAAAATTCAGACATTACATGTTGGCACACAAAATAAAGCTCATTGCCAAAATCAACGCCCTCAAATACCTACTATCAAAGGAAATGCTCACAGGAAGAATGGAAAAATGGGTGATGATATTATCAGAATATGACATCGAATATGTGGAGAGGAAAGCAATCAAAGGCCAAGTCATCATAGACCAATTGGAAGAAGCACCAATCTATTAAGAGAAACCTCTTGTCTTAGAGTTTCTAGATGAATCCATTTTCAATCTCAACGTAGCTAACCACTGGAAACTGTACTTTGATGGCTCATACACACAACATGGATTAGGAGCTGGTGTCTTCTTCATCACCCCACAAGGGGATTGCATACCAAGGTCATACAAACTGGCATTTCCTTGCACCAATAACATTGCGGAATACGAGGCTTTGACCATAGGTCTTAAAATAGCAGTGCAGTGGAACATCATGGATCTCAAAGTGTACGGAGACTCCCAATTGATCATAAATCAAGTGAACAATGAATACCAGACCAAGGATGACAAGCTCACTCCATACAAGAAATTGGTGGAGACTCTCAAGGAATCCTTCATCAAAATTACATTTGAGCAGATACCTAGAGCCAACAACAGAGTAGCAGACACCATGGCAACAATTGGATCCTTGCTCGATATCCCCCACAACATCCTAAAATATGAATTCCTGATTGAGCAGCTTCTCGTACTTGCATTCGAGGTACCAAAATTAGAATATGTGTGAGAAATCATTGGTCCTGGCGATCCTTGGTATCACGACACTTACACATACCTTCGAATAGGAGTCATACCCGTTGACCTACCATCAAACCTAAAATGAACCTTTGTCAAAAAGGCATCTAGATTTGTCATCCTAGGTGATACCCTATATTGTAGGAGCATAGAAGGAACCCTACTACGCTGCCTAAATGCTGAGGAGGCATTAACCGCTCTAACTGAAGTACACAACGGTATCTGTGGGTCACACTCGAGTGGAATGACCATAGCCAAGAAACTGCTGAGGATGGGGTATTATTGGCCCACAATGGAATGAGAAGCACATGACTATGCCAGAAGGTGTCTACAATGTCAGCAGCATGGGGACCTCATCCATGCTCTAGCTCAAGAGCTTCATCCTATCATCACACCATGGCCCTTTTCATAGTGGGGCCTTGATCTCATTGGAAAAATCACACCCACCTCATCTAACGGCCACAAATTCATCATAACCGCAACAGAGTACTTTACTAAGTGGGTGGAAGCTATACCCATGATGTACATAACTAGGAAGCAGATTTCCAAGTTCATCCTAAACTATCTCATTTGTCGCTGTGGTGTTCCACAAGCCATTATCTCAGATAATGGAACATCATTCAAGAATCAGGAGGTTCATGACTTATGTGACAAATTCAAAATCCAACATTGCTTCTCCACCCCATACTATCCCCAAGGAAATGGCCAAGTAGAAGCTACAAACAAAACCATTCTGAAAATCCTCAAGAAAATAGTCAATGATGCAGGTCATGACTGGCATCTACAGCTTAACCTGCCCTCTGGGCCTATCGAACCAGTATCTGCACACCCACCAATGCCACTCCTTTCTCCCTGGTCTATGGGTCAGAAGTAGTACTCCCCATTAAGATCAAGATCCCATCACTCAGGATATCACTGCAAAACCTCATCACTAATGAAGACTACCTAGTGTCAAGACTAAATGAGTTGGAGCTACTGAATGAGTGACGTATAGATGCTTTGAATCATTTGTAAGTCTATCAGAATAGACTCAAACAGAGCTACAGTAAGAAAATCAGAAGCAGGACTTTCCAAGTCAGAGAACTGGTCTTAAAAGAAAATAAAAAAATGTCCCAAACCCAAGCAGCAAAGGAAAATTTGAACCCAATTGGCTGGGACCATTCATCATCACAACAAGTTATAAGTCAGGGGCATATCAGTTATCAACACCTGAAGGGGAACCTCTGCCAGAGCCCATGAATAGCTCTCATCTCAAAAAGTTTTATGCCTAAATCCTTCAAGGTATAGAACCAAAAAATCCAAAAATCATAAAATGTCCTGAAAAAATGGTTACTTCGGTGAAAACCTGGCAAATAGGTGTCTTGGTGACAACAAAAAAATCAAAAAAGGAAAAAATCCAAAAAGAATCAGAAAAAAGGATAAAAAATAGTAAAGAGAAAAAATTGTCCTCTAGTGAAAACTACTTCGGTGGCACTTTGGACAAGTACCTTGGCGAAAACCTGGAAAATAGGTGCCTTGCATAAATAAGCACTTTCCATCCACCGGGATCTTTACAACTTGTTCTGCATCCATCACATCCATCATCCATTGCATCTGGATCTCCATCCATCACTCATCCACTCGCATCCGCACCATAGCTTGGTCCTATTTTCGTATCATGATCCATCCTAGTACTACTCGACCCATCCTCAAGGTCAGTTTGTCCTACCTTTATCGAAGTAGTCTATTGCATCATGTTGGGGGCACGTTCTCATCAGATCAGATTTGTGTATATTCTTGAAGTCCTAAAATCAAAAAATCCAAAAACATCAAAACATCAGAAAATCCAAAAACATCAAAATCATCAAAATCCCAAAACAAGTCAAAAAGTAAGTCAAAAAGCCAAAAAACAAAGTCGTCTTGTCAAACTACGTCGTCTCTGAGCTTGAACGTAGGCAAGGTTGATCTTTGATCATCCCCCGAGACACTTAGGTTAGTCCTTTAGGAGTCTGTCATAATAAACTGACATTTCATCATATATATCTTCATCCGTAAATCAGTCAAGTCATTAGTCGAACTACGTGGTCTCTGTGTGTATACCGTAGGAAAGACTATTTTGTTGATCAGCTCCGAGACCCCTAGGATAGGTCCTTAGGTTGGTCTCTTGGTCAAAATATCAGAAAACCCCCAAAAAATTGGAAAATAAAAAATCAAAACATTTGAAAAATCTTGAAAATACCAAAAACAGCCTCAGAACATTGCGAAAACATCAAAAACATCCAAATATTTGAAAAAATCCATCTGTCTCATCTCGCTTTCACTCAGAATAACATCAATCATAATAAACAATCGTCATCCTCAATCTTTGGTAAGACAATCAGAAACAAGTCTAGCAGGATAAAAGTGAAAACTCAAAGCATCAAGTCTTAGGTTTAAATCAGGGCATAAGCAAGTTGGTCATCTCCTTGTATCAATAACTCATCATCCAAATTGGTCCCATATGAATCATCATTTAGAATGCTTTGGATAAACGAAATGACGTGCCGCCATCCACTAACATGTCCTAGGATGAATCCTTCCTACAATGGGCATTATCTTTTGGCAATAGTTTTGGTTTTTATCCTTAGAAAAACACACCCTCTTTCCGTTAGCGGTATTGAAGAGCATCAGTTTGTTTGTTTACTTGGTCTTTATCTTTTGACTTATCTTATTTGTGCTCATTCCAAGGACCTCTCGATGATATCTGAACGAAGGATTTAGAGAAAGAGGAACGGGGCAACAATTATTATCTTTTGTCTGCTATGCTTGTTGGACGTTCTTGTAATATAACCTTGGCGAATACTTGCTTTGTTAGGTATGTATGGAGGAGGTTTTTAACAACTTGGTGACTATTGCATGGATAGGTTTACCTTTTCATGTTTTGGCCCGAGCTATTTTCAACTTCTAAAGTGCATCCTAGCAAGGTTTCCGTATATTAGGTGTGAACAAGGATACTCCTATCTAATTGTCAAGTCAAAGTCCATCACACTAGGTACAACGCCATCCTGGTTTCCTATACCTTGATGCATCGTACCACATGTGTTATCAAAAATAAGAAAATTTGGCCCTTTGAAAGTCCCAATTCCTCGACAAGTAATCATCATCATCATCATCATTTGCATTTGCATCATCTTGTGTCTTGTTGAAATGACTTCTCTCTTTTCTTGGTAACCACACTAACAAGGTACTATGACAGTTGATCATCATTATCACCATCATCATCATCAATCCTACATTCAAAAAATCATTAGCATATTGCATCAACATATCATATAGGAAAGACATGCATTTCAATCATCATATAAACAGGTTAGCATAGGATTTCTTCTTATAGAATCTCATCCATTGCATTGCATAACATTGCATTTATTACATGAATCACGACATAAACATTCATTTGCATTTCATAACCATTTTGCATACTGCATAATCATAAACAAATAGGTACATAAGCATAAATAATCCATCACATACATACTTGCATAACATCATAAAGTCATCTCACACATTTGGTTCATCTTGCATAAAACATTATCATATCATTGCATATCATTACATCATATACATTATATCATCATTCAAATGTTTAGGATAATAACATTTGTTATTCTAAGCATCTCATAAAACCATCTCATTTGCATTACACCATCTCATTTGCATCATATCACGACCATCGTATTACATCATCCATGTCATCTCATAAATAGCATCATAAATCATTCATTACACAAATCATTCCACATAAGCATAAATAGTCCATCACATATAAAGCGTATATGCATCCATAATCATGTATAAACATAAGTCACATATCATTTCACATAATTCACATAACATATCATTTCGCATAGTACAATCCATATCACATATTAGATTATCCCATTTGCATCAATATAAAATAGATCATCATATAGACAACATCATTGCACATCACATTTTTCATATCATAAGGCAACATAATATAGATCTATTAGTAATAATCATAATGCATACATCATCAGAAATAAATGCATCCATAAAAGCATCATTGCACAACATATAGAAGTAAAATCATCCAGGCATAAATAAGGAGTACACATTACATCACATCAAAATCATCATCGGCTCATATATATATCATCAATAATGCAACTGTCATAGTACAATAATAAATCAGATCATTGTACAAGTATGTCAATCAGTACAAAAAGGCCCATTGGGCTATAAAAAATGAGCCCATAAGGCACAAAAAGTATCAAATCATCCTGATCAAGCTCTGTCCCTGTGGATGTTGCCCTCACCCCTGTCACCATGACCCTCTGCTGGTCTGTGGCTGGCTCACTCTGAATACTCTAGGACTTGCTCTGCTCTGGGGACAACCTCATGATAGTACCTCCGGTAGTACTCGGCCTCTCGGATGACATCCCTATAAGATCGAACTGACACTGTACCCTGGGAGGAGGACGCTATCATACTCTCTATCTGTTGTCTCCAGCCTAGCTCAGTGGCTGCCTGTAGCTCTGCAGCCTGTCTCTACTCTATGGCCTAATCCCTCTCGGCCCTGAGCTACTCTCTCTCGACCCTTGCTTGATCTCTCTCAGCTGTCACGGCCTGGACTTGGGCCTACAGCTGCGCAATCAAAGTATCCCATGCATCCGCCTGTCTTGCTGGCTGCACCTGTGGCTGCACTTGTGGCTGCATCCGAGGCTGATCCTCGCCTCATGGTGACTCCTGCTGCTGGTCCTGCATATGCACGTGTCCCTGCCCTAGCTGGACTGGAGGCACAATTGGCTGATCCTCTCGAATCTTAGCTCTCCGTCCTCATCCTCCCCCTCTGCCTCTAACTCTCCATGGATCCAAAACTACACCTGGAATCGTCAGCCGTAGCGGAGGCCAAAACCAATCTCTGTAGGCTTGGGTAGTGCCTGGATCTGCGAGCCCTTGATCATAAGCCCATGGCCGGGCTACCAGCTATCTGAAGCTTTCCACCACCTCCAAAGTAGGAATATACCACCCCCATGAAACCTGTGTCATGGAGTGGGAGAAGACGACCACGTAATCATCATCTAGCCGATCCTGCGGCTCTCTGAACTGACGCTGCACGTGCCCGGGCAGGTACCTCTCAATCATAGTATGCTCCCTCCCCTGCATATACCAGTCCTTGCGGCAATAGAACATCTAATCGGCATCGTCGGCCCATCTGGGCCGACCGAGGTATGGTCGCCAGGTGAAAACCTACATCTCATCCAAGACTCTCCTCCAATAGGAGATCCCGTGCTCGCTGGTGTGTGTGAAGGACACACCGCCTCTGTATCACTAGATGAGGGGATCATCTGGCACCATCAAAACTAAAACAACGTGCAGGCGTAGCACAACAATGTGCTCCCACACCCAGACGTGGAGAAGAGTCACCCCTGCTCCGAGTGCTCTGCCATCCATATAGACATACTCATGGAGGTCCCTATATAGTGAAGCTAGAAGAATAGGTCCCCAAGAAAAATGAACTGGCCTGTCTCGAACCATCCGCTCCCAGCAGTAGCCCCAGCCGGAATTGAAATATCACCCTCATCGATCAGGGGCAACGAGACCCGAAATGATGGCTGCAATCACCCAGCAGTAGGGGGTGCTAAGATCCTGTGCTGCTCAAGCTCTATCTATCCCTCACAAAACACAATCTCATCTGTGGCGAGGACTCTGAAGCAGGCCTCGCGCCCCTCGTCCATGTCAAAAATAGCCTAATGACCATGAATCGACAATCGCAAAATATGCCAAACATCCTCTAGGGTGATGGTGGCCTCGCCAGTGGGAAGATGAAACGAAGATGTCTCACTATGCCATCTCTTGACTATTGCTGACAACATCCCTAAGTGTGTGCGCATGGGTGCCGCGTAAGCAATATACCACAACCCCGCAATTCGGAGTCAATCCTGGTCCCTGTCACTCAAGTCCCACAAGTAACCGGCTAGGTCCCACGACCTGTGCTCTCAGAAGTAGAGCTCCCTCGCCACGTCCTGCATCAAGGAAGGTCATCATGTTAAATTTTTTGAAAAATTCTTCGTCACGCGTCCAAAAAACTTCTCCAGCGGTGCAACTCGTGATGGCGTCACAGTTTGATTTCTAATTAAACTCTGACGCTAGGCCCTAAAACTACAAAATCACACCATTGCGGTGCACTCTATCATTTAGCGTCACTCTTTGGGAAAAATTGTGCCACTGCGTCACACTTTGCAAATCCACCTGCCGACCCCGAGCTCAGTGTCGAAGTTTATAAACTCCAAACTACACCGCCGCGGTGCAATATCGCACTGCGTGACATAGTTTGATTCCTGAGCGGCGCCATATAGCGCCACTGCAGGTGGACCGACTCTTTAAAGCATTAAATGATGCAATAAATGAAAAAATGAAGCTAAGGTAAGGACCACTTACCGGTGCCCCGATGCCAGGTGGCCACTGGTATGTCCGAACTCGATCAAAAATGTGTAGGGGAAGCTATTGTTGCGCCATATCGTCAGGAGATCTGAGCTCAAATCGTGAGGTTACTATTGGAGGTGTTTGAAAATGACTTGAAAGTGACCCCTTGGGCCCCTTTTAAGCCTAAAAATTAGGGTTTTTCACCCTGATTGGCTCTCTTGCTAGGATTTTGAACCCCCAAACCTATTTTTGTCTGGTCGAGGCTTGTTTTTTATCGTTTTATTGCGTTTAGACATGTTTTTAGCCTCCTAGATCCCTTTCAGACCTCTTGGGTACTTTGTCCTCTTTTTTCGCGAGATCACCCAAAAATGGAAATTTTCATCCAATCTCTCGAGGGGGCAATATAATGGCATGTTTTCTCTCGCCATGCAGTAGTGGGGTAAGTTTTAATAACAAAATTTTTGGTTTTGATCGAGATCGTTTATTCTTTGAACCAACGCAACAAGTGCATTGCTTCAAAGAGGGGCAAAATGTAGACACGTAAAATATACCAATTGACATTGTGCATCTGATCCCAACTACTAACATCGTTTCATCTTGAATCATCCCTCGGTCTAACCATTTAATCAAATTCCCTCATTTGATTAAATTCATCAATATTCCTCTCTTAATTGAATAAATTATTTTATCTAATTAAGTCATCTCTTCTGTTGATTAAATCAATTCATTTGATCTAATTATTCCTATTTAATTAAATAAATCAAAACCCTTATTTAATTATTCTCTTATCATATTCCTCTCTTATTTGATTTAAATAAATCCATGAATTTGAGTCAAATAGGTCATATCATCTAATATCTCTCATTTCATTAATTTACCCTTGATTAATTTAATCTCATCCCATGTCCCATCCTCTAGATTTTGCAAGTTGCACATGAAAATAGATTTAATTCATTTATTAAATCTTTATTTTCCTCACAAGGCATCTTTTGGAATATTCTCCAAATTTGAATTCAAAAATTCCAAGTCAACATGTACATCCAACAAGGCAATAACTTCATCTTACATGTCCTTTGTCTTGAGCCAAGTGGAATTTATTGCAATTTCCCTTCCCTCTTGCAAGTCATTCAACAAATTTGAAATTCAAAAATATGCATTTATTGGCACAATTCTCAAATCTTGCACATCCTCCATCCATTCATAGATTGAAAAGTGGCATCTTTCCATTGGATGAATGTTAGTCCCACATTGCTCAAATTTGGACATTCATCCATCTTGGCATTCTATAAATAAATAGCTCATATCCTGATTTGAACATCCACAAATTATGCAAAGTTATTATGCTAAAATATTTAGCCATTTCCATCCATCAATCTTGAGTTCTTAGCTAGGTTTTTTGTAGATTTTGGCTTGGATCTCTCATTCTTCACCATCAAAATGGATCAATCTCCATCAACATATCAAGTTTGCATCTTAGGAATTGAGAAAGGGGCAAATTTTCACATCAAATTGGCACCAATTCCCCCATGGGATCATGAGTTTGCACATTTAAATTAGGATTGAATCTATATTTCTTTGTTTCATTGTGTTCTTAGTTGTTTTCTTTCCTAATACGAAGTTGTAAATGGATTCCATGGGGAATCCTTGTTTTAGCTTGCAATCTATTGTTTAACTTGTTTATTCTTGTTGTTTTGCAGGTACTAGGACCGGGGTTCACATAGATAGTATTTTGATTTTTAATTTGAGATATTAAATGTTAAAAGTTATTATAATGAGGTTAGATAGTGTTGATTAAGTGAAAGGTTATTATGATTAGCTATGATGATGCAATTAATTGATATATATGGTAGCTAACTACAGTCAGGATGTAGTATGTGCTTCGGCTATGTATATATGTATATGCGATGTGTATGTTACAGGTACCAGGTATCGACTCCACCTGGCTTCATAGGTCTGAGCATACCTTCCCCGATGGTGGTTACTGGAGGTAGTCACAGGTCAAATTTCCCCTATCCTAGCCCACTGTACCCTGTTAGGGTAGTGTTTTCCTTATTGATGTCTTATCATCTGGTTACCTAACGGTAACGTCCAGAGCACCTTTCTGCCGTATGTTCCGGCGCACCTTTCTGTTGTGTGTGGTTCACCAGTATGTCTTGTTGAGGTTTTTTGTTATGATTTATTAATCCTTTTGGGGAGCTTTGTGTTTTTTAACGATTGGATTTAAATTACTATTTTTATATGAAATAGAGAATTTTGGTATTTTTAGTGATTTTAATTAATCTATTTGGAGAGTTTCAATAGCTTATTTAACTAAATGTTTTATTTCATATACTGTTTTTAGAGTTTATATGATGGAAATAAGTTTTGATATTGTATTGATTTAAAAGTGTTGTTTTAAATATGATTTGTTTTGGGGGAGTTAGTGAAAAGTAATGGGCAACCATGTCTTTGAAAAATATTCATTTTTGTTTTGGGGAAGAGTTATCTTTTGAGGGAGGAAAATATAAAAGAAAGGGAGTTTTATTTTGTTGGGGAGATATATTTTTGAGAGAAAAGAAAATTTGCTATTTTGGCATGGAGGAGGAAACCCCCATGATTTGGGTGACAGTGTTGGGGAGAAATGTGGAGTGTTGTTGAGAAGATTTTGTGGGCATCTATTTATGGATTTAAGCATGCCATTTCCTTCTTGCTGTACCAGTTTGGAATCTAGCCATGCTTTACAGTTAGAGCATTCCTCCATTTCTGTTTTGTAGAAAATTGAGGTATTCCCCTATCATCCTTCAATCTTGTATGGTTGGTAATTGGGCATTTACTCATGTTTCTTGTATGGCTTGGATTTTTTTGATTTGGGTTATTTTATCGTATGAAAATTGGAGGAACTCCATTATTTCATTTTTGTATTGCTAGGGGTTTGAATGATGGACATTTCAAATTCAATTTGCTGCCCTGTAGTATTTCGAATGGCAGATTTTTGTGCATTTCAAGCAAATATGAAATGGGTGTTTGGAAAAATCTGTTGTATGGGTTCCTTCATGTTCTTCTTTTTGCCCAATTTGTAAAAAATATTTTCCTTTGCTGCTCATTATCCACTTTTTAAAATGAAATTTAAGGGTGGATTTCATGTAGAAACAACAAGATCTCAACTGGGTCTTTGGCATATTTTAATTCTGGGCACTTTCGTTTTTGGTCAAATTTGTGCCTATTGTTAAAATGACATTTTTCTTTGTTGCTCTTTATCTGTCTATTAAAAAAGTAAAATAAAATTGGATTCTGTGTAGAATTGTCCATATTTCAAATGGGTCATTGTCCGATTTTTAATTCGGGCAGCTTCATATTTTCATGTTTTCTTGCCCAACTTGACAAAGACGTTTTTTCAGAACAGCAGTTCATTTTTTTGTCCTAAACTTAAAATTGAAGGTTGATTCCAACTTGAAACGCCAAAATATGAACTAGGTCGGGCTTAGAATTTTAATCCGGCACCTTTTTAATTTTTATGAAATCTTTATGCCTTCTAATTCATTATGGTTCTCAGCTGATTTAAATGATTTAACAACAATTTTTGGTTTGGCTGTTTTAAAGGGTTTCTAGGATGGATTTTGTGGCTTTTCTTCTGTTTCACTTTTGTTATGGAGTCCTGATTTTTTTAAACGAGAAGGCCTATCCGTCTGCAGGGCATTGATATGGGCATGATTGAGTCACCTCGTCTGTATGAGAGGAGTACCTTGTTTTTCGTGTGGTGCCATCCCTTCGAGCACACATGATGACACTCCATCCGGTCTATACTATTGTGCCTCATACCTTAGTAGTCATGAGTAGTACTCGACATATTATTGTTTGAGCATATTTGTGTTGTGACATTGGTCTTAAGTACTGTATTTCATGTAGCTCTGTGTCTGATGTGAGTGTTGGCCATTTGTTACCCTTGCCTTGTATTTTTCTTGGGCCTTGTGACTACCTCCGAGCACGGTGGGGTGGCCTCTTTTGAGTCCACATGGTAGGGAGGCATTGCCACCCCATTGGGGACCAACGTACAAGTTATTGGAGCACTAGTTGGAGTCATCCCCTCTTCTGTAATTATCTTATCAGATGACGTATCTTATTCATGGCTATGCCTTTTTATTTATGTATATGGTACTCGCTGAGAGTGAAAATGTAATCATAGAAATTAATGAGAAGAAATGTGATGTTATATTTGGATTACGAGTTCCGATGTTGGTATCATACTTGCTTGTATTATGATGATCATTATGGCTTTTTTCTTCAATATTTTCCATGCAAAAATTAGAGTTTGGTTGTATATTTCCTTCATGCTTTAGTTTGCTCAAGTTTCAGAGCAACACCGCCTTTTGTTAATGTTTTGTGTTGCAGCTGCATAAGTTCCAGAGCAACGCCGCCTTTTGTTAATTTTCTGTGTTGCGGTTGCATAAGTTCCGGAGCAACGCTGCCTTTTGTTATCATTTTGTGCTACGGCTGCAAAAGTTCTAGTGCATCACCGCCTTTTGTTGCTATTCTGTGTCACTGCTGTAAAGTTTCAGAGCACCAGCGCAGGAAGGTTCTGGAGCAGTGCTGCTAAATTTTTGGAGTAGTGCAGAAGTTCTAGAGGAGTGCTGCCAAAGTTTCAGAGCAGGGGTTCCATAGCAGATGGTTCCAAAGTAGTAGGAAGTTCGAGCAGAGGTTCCAGCAGGAAGTTCTGGAGCAGCAGGAAGTTTCAGAGTAGAGGTTCCAGAGCAGGAAGTTCCAGAGTAGTAGGAAGTTCCAGAGGTTCCAGAGTAGGAAGTTTCAGAGTAGAGGTTCCAGAGTAGGAAGTTCTAGAGCAGCAGGAAGTTTCAGAGCAGAGGTTCTGGAGTAGGAAGTTCCGTAGCAGGAAGTTCTGTAGCTGAAACTTCCGTAGCTAGAAGTTCTGGAGCAGGAAGTTCAGGAGCAAGTTTCTGGAGCTATTATGTTGGCTCATGTTTGGATTTTCTCTAGAGGGTGGATTAGTCCTCTCCTTTGGGTTATGTTCGGCCATGCTTGGCCATGTTTGTGGTCGTTATATCATATTGGAAACTGCTTTATCTGTAAATTATTCTAAAAAAAATTATCTTGTCCTTTTTTGGCTCTTACCCTTTGGGGTTGCGTAGCAGGATGTTACAATCATCATCATCTTATCCATCTACCTATGAAGATCCTTGTCTCTCACTCTGGGGTGATCTCTACATCTCCTCATCCTTTAATGACCTGTACATCTCTATCTCTGGTGCATGTTGCATCTCCACCCCTAGGGTGTCCTATCCCTCCCCTTCTCCACTCTTTGATGATGACTTTGAATCACTATCACTATGATCACTTCCATGCTTTGAAGTCTCCCTATCTCCACTCACCTCCTCACCAATCTCTCCTCCTATTGTCTCATCCCCCCTCTCCTCATCATCCTTGTCTAATACCTCCATATCCACATACTCAAACCACTCCTCCTTGATCCCCTCCTCTACCCCCTCCTCTACCCCAACCTTCAACTCCTCCCTTGTTGCATCAGCTTTGATGCTCCCACCCTGTATCATACACCTCCTCATACCTCTCACCATACCTCCCACACCTCCTCGTCCTTTCCTCATCACCTCTCTTGCAACCTCCTTAGGTTGCTCTTGCACACTCCTCCTTGCTAGTGGTGTCAATATCAACAACCTCAATGTCACCCACCATCTCTTCTATACACCATTAGTACCTACATCTACCACCTCCTCATGATCCTTCCACTTCACCCATGCCATATGGGCCTAAATTTTTAGGGAATCAACCTTACTCACTAGTGGCCCCCACTTGGGTGTCTCCTGTGATTGTTTGGAAAAGTAGTGTGATCCCTCTAGTACTCCTTGCTATGACCAAAACTATTGCAACACCTTATTGAGGTAGTACTTCTCAATAATATAATGATACCACCCTATCAAATAACACTATGAAGTAGTATACCTCAAATACCTCTCATAATCTTTCCATGTCTTTAGCTCTCGATATAGTCTCCACACTATGTCCCCCTTTGATAACTTATCTAGCGCTCATCACTGATAATCCATGTCACCCATATGCCTATACTATATGACTTGCTCCCAACCAAATACACAAGGGTCTCTGTAAACAATACCCACTCTGTCTCCAATCAGGCAAAGCACGTCAATGTGATCCCATGCCCATATCTATAGCAAGGTCATGTTCCCTAAACTTTATCCAACCTTGAATGTGACTATTTGTAGATCCCTATACAAGTGTGCTAACATGCGGGCTCCCCACGTAAAACACTGCTCCCTCTCTACCATCTTTTCCACATAATCTGCAATTTGAATATGGAAATATCACCCACTTTTTTCTATAAACAAGATGTTGCTAATAAGATCTACCATCACTAAGTGGAATGTAGGAACCATCATTAAAGTTTTGTCTCTTGACTCGTTCGGATGCTCACACAATCACACCCTAAATCTCAAACACCTATAAGTGATCAAACAAGTACAAATCTCTCTTTGCACTATAAACTAAAAATATACCCGATCCACTATATAGTACACACTGAACATGCTCTCCAATGCCTATTTGAAATCAAAATTTTTATTTCATATACAAAAGTTACCAAAACCATGTAACAAAGAACATCTAACTTCCAGGCCCCCAAAAATGAGGAAAATTGAAACACATGGAACCAAATATATACTACTACATAGTTCTCAAAGAGAGATTTTTGTTGACTATTGGAAGTCAAAAATATGACATCTTGGATGAAAGCTATGCCCATTTGAAAAAAAATACCCAATTATGCTTTTAGGTGGCTAGCTAGTAGCCATTGGGTATCCAATTGATGACCCCATTGGTAGTGCTTGATTGATGCTGTGGTGGTGAAATCTAAAACACATTTAATTTATTAGTTTAAATTTTATTTTACTTCCCTTAGTGGGGGCTGGGACTTCACTTCCCCACTAGATCAGGGGCACAAGGCAGGGGCTTAGGCCCACCAGCACTGAAGCCTGTTGGTCATGGGTCGACTGTCAATCGACATACAACCGATGATGCTAACATAGTCGACCGGTTTATTAGTAGCTCCATAGGTTTTATTTTTTTTAATTTAATTTTAAATAGTTTTTCAATAAAGAGTTTTTCACATAGGTTTTAAAACTTTTTACTTTATTTATTTATTTTTTTCAATTTTTTACCTCTATAGTAGACCTGTACGTTCGTATAGGTAGGGCTGTAGGGGTAATTTTTTTTGCATTTTTTACAGTGGCCAAAATAGGGAAAATTTAATATTGTTTTTTGTTTCTCAACCATCTTGGATCTAATGATGAGGTTCATTTTGTATCAAGATATATGTCCAACTTCCTTTATAAAATCCTCATATGAAAGCACAATTCAGGAAACCCTTTTGATCAAAATATCTCAAATCCTAGATCTATAATAAACTCAACAAATCTACAAACCCAAAACTCCAAATCTCTAAAACAACACCTAAAAAATATGTCCATACCTTGTAATATCTCAAATCTTTCATGTATTGCCATGGATTCAAATTTTCACCAGATCTACCCAAAAAAGGGTTATGACAAATTTTGAGAGCTCACACCTCCCATAACCATGAAAGATCTAATACCACTTGTTAGGAATAATGCATCATACCTAATTAATTTAATAAATTTCCTACATAATCCCATGAGAGAAAAGCATGCATACAAGCTTACAAAATAACCATAATACATAGATCAAATAGACAAG
This sequence comes from Sequoia sempervirens, assembly GCA_007258455.2. NCBI lineage: Eukaryota > Viridiplantae > Streptophyta > Pinopsida > Cupressales > Cupressaceae > Sequoia > Sequoia sempervirens. The sequence continues at coordinate 736,635,617 of VDFB02270651.1, read as the reverse complement.
CCACAAGATATATCCTAGGAAGACCCTTAAGAGGGAAAAATCCAACCTCCAGAAGCATCCATACTCCAACTATTGTTCAAAAATAAAACAATATACACACTTATAGAGTTACAATGAATGCTTCTAAAACATCAATCCTCTCTAATGCATCCTGCATGTGTCCAAGCATGAATCCACACATTTCATTCCATGCTTCACATATGCACTCCTTAGAAAGACTCAATAATATGACAAACCACTCACCCAACCAACCTTAACCACTAATCATGTGTTTTCTTTTATAGAAACAAGCTCACACAAAAAAAACCAAGTGGTAAGATAAAACCATGTGCCACAAGACCATGTGTGAACACAAAACCATTGACTCATTATTTAATATTGGGTACTAAGTTTTCACACTATTAAATATTTTCCTAAATATTAAATCATTATCCTATGTCTCCCACACATAAAATAATTAATCCAATGTTACAATACAACTTTACAAGTGGCCCCAAATAATTACCTAATGTGGATAAACACATCTCCCAAGTGCACCACACTAAATAATTATTTAATTACAACATTATAATAAATCAATCTATGCAATGGTGTACAACATGAAATCCTAACAAAAATATAAGAATACCCCTTTTCATCAATCCCCTTAGCTTCACATACACATGTGCAACTTAAAGACCATAAGCATGATTCTTTGAATGTGTTTTTATCTTGAGTTCACTTAGATTAAGAGAAAGTGTAATATCGAATCATTCCAATGGATGAAACCTAAAACTAACCCTAAAATAATAAGGATTAATAGAGGTATACTTAAATCTAAAGTTTTATCATTTAGCTAAGAGGGCCAATGCCTAACTTATTAGGAAACATAACCATAGCTAGAAGAATAGGGATCTCCTCTTATACTTATATAACAAAGAGAAAGACTTGTACACATGTGCATAGAAAAAATGGTAGAAATATCATACACATAGTCCTACCTCAAGGATCCATTTCAAATCAAGAAAATATTACTTCTATCAAAGAAAATATTATTACAACATCTCTTGAAATATTTTATAGCACTATAACACTAACCAATCTTTGATGCAATCAAAACAACAAATGTGGGTAGAGAGACATTGTGACATAATCACAAGATCAATTGAGTACACTCTAGACAACCATGGAGACATCACCTATGAAGATTTATAGTAGTGTGAAACCTTCTCTAAATCATATAGAATAACTCTCACTCCTACAAATAGTGCCATACAAACATTATTTCCCTAGAGAAAACTTAGGACCACCTAAGAAAATTGGTTTAACAGTCAACCCCTTTTTCATCTCACACTAATGCATATATAAAATTAAAAAAATAATTTAGCTCTAAGGGAATATAATTAAGTGAAAGAACAAGAAAAATTCACCAAGTCCTTGTTAATTTATCTCCAACATAGATCATATTAGCACACATTTATAGATAGTAGGAAAATATAATATATTAATGAGGAAACCCTCCTTTGATTAGTTCAAAGTACTTAGTAGAAGGGTATACAATATACATTCATGCAAGTAATATTATTTAGTTGTAGGCATACAAGAATATTTAATACTTTCTCTACATCATCCCTTCATTCGCTAATTCATTTTTTCTCATCCCCAAAATCATGTGTAATAGTAGTTAATGAGCCTTGATGTTATTTATGCACACAAATTGAATCCAAAGTTAATACAAGTGTAAAAAATTATGTATAGGACCTAAGCCATTTGCAACATCATTCCTAGCTCCACAAGTCCCCATCAAACTTAATATTTAGCCATGGACCAATGAGAAGTACCCACATGAATGGCCATTGAATATACACCAATAACTATAATGCCACCAAGGGACACAAATACCCACTTGTAGCATTTCCATGTACATGACATTGAAGTTATATAGGTAAAACCCTTGAAAAATGGCATATGACATTTGAATATTGCTTATTTATGAAAAATTCTACAAGTTTGAAGATGTAAGGAGATCAATTATCAACATGGATGAGATTTTAGATGATGTGGCCATAATATGTTAGGTTTAATAAATTAGCACACATAAAGTTAACTTGTTGAAAGAATTTCATCCACTAGCTACCCAAGATACGGGCTGCTGGGTCGCTGGGCGGGGTCGCGGGGATACCCCTGTCGTTAACAAAAAAAAAAAAAAATACCATCACACAACTCTTTTATAAAACACATATTGCTTGTGCCATTGAATAGTCATTGGACCCATTGAATATGAATATTAAGTCCACTATATTTACGTTTGGAGATATGTGGCCTAATAAAAAATAACAAATATTATAAAGCAACCTATGTACAAGACATGTATGACAAGTGTCTTTGGAGATTGATTGACACACATGAACGAATAAGGAGATCTAATGGTTAGTGGGTGGTAGGTGAGAAAAGTCACATAAAGAACAATATCTTAATGGGGATCTCCAAAACAATATAATAACATTTAAATAAGTGGAATTCATGATGAAAACACACACTAAGATATGAATGATTAGCAAGCAGTAATGAGGATAAGCTAAGTAGACAGACATAAAGGAAGAACAATTAAGCACATTCCTTAAGCTATGTGGGTGCAAACTAATACAAATCAATGGAAAATTAGAACTAAAGTGTGGGTAGGGAAATACAAATGAAGGCACCAAAGAAAATATGAATTGGATAAGGCAAGAGATTATGTAGTTAGGGCCAACATGCATGCTTACCATGAAAAAAATACAAAGCTTAGACTGGGGTTAGATTTGGTTTCAAATTCATAATTATAGGGCACAATAAAATACGAGTATGCCATGAGAGCAAACAAAATTCAATGCATAAGAATATAACATTTAATCCACATTAGCCAAGGAGTCAATTTGATAAGGACCATTGGATTGATAGGCTAACAAAAAATAGGGGTAAAATATAATTACATGAAATTATAATCATGAAGCACCCAACATTTATTTTTCATGATTGAACAAATTGGATTAGATACAAACTCTAACAAATAATTAAAATCATAATATAGATTATCTCATATTGATGATAAATATCTAGAATAAATCAAAACAACATGAACACATAAAAGAAAAATTTGTATAGAAAATATCATCCACTCTATTTTTTTTAAATATAATAAAATTAATGCCGGTGATGGCATGGTGTGATGGTTTATAGGTGGCATTGTTGTTCTTGCCACCAAGGTTCAAACCCCGTTGGGGTGGTATTGTTGAATGGTTGTATCTGGTTCATAGCTCTGGTCAAAAGCGTTTACCCCTTGAATAATAAAAAAAATAATAATAAAAATAATAAAGATATTATACTTCCTTGTAATAAATTTATCAAATTATTATTATTAAATTTTGAAGAAATTATTTCTTAAAATATATCTTAAATTACACTTCTAAACTTATGATTACAATTAGAAAAATCTAATTAAAAATATACGCAAAACATAAAAAAAAATATAAATATGAATTTTCATCATTACAATATTTCAATAAATATTTTAAAAAAGACAAAAGACTTATAAAATAAATTGAACACTTTTGGAGTCACATCCCTAACCTAAACAACTCAAATTCAAAAGCACTAAATTTTAATTAATATATTTCACAAGAGCACATGTTTATGCATGCTCATAAAAATAGGGTCCGATTGGACCTAACTTTCAACAAAAACATGTGAAATAAGTTTTAGGACATATCTTTATTAATTCATCTTTAAAAATGACATACCTAACTTTCATAAGGCATATTGCCTTTATCTAAGGAATAAAATAATCAATTTATTTAAAATATGTATATTCAATATTAAATTTAATGTCAAGATTAAAGTATTATATTTTTATGTCAAGATTAAGGTGTTTATTAAAATATTATGTCATTTTAAAAAAAGTGTGTCAATTTGTTTATTAAAAAATAATTTAGACATTAAAAATTACAGTCGTTATCTATTGTTAATAGGGTAAAGATAAATAAATTGTTTGAAAAAAAATATATTGGATATTTTAAAGCTTTTGTAAGTCTAAATTTTGATGACACTTCTAGAGATAATCCAATATTAAGGCAGGAATTGTAATCTATGTTTTTAATGGTTTCTTCTTAAAAGAAAGATCCTTATCTATGAGTTTTGAAACTAATAATGAAGTGATGAACTATTAGTAAAGACCTCTCATTAACATTTATCTTAATTTGTAAGGACCTCTCTATTAGAAAGGTCTTTGTGAGTGATGTTGGTTGTTGGCATGCCACTAGCCATACCAAGGCCTTGTGGCGCTCTATTATCTCATGTTATTTTTTGTTTAGGTTGGTTGATTAATCTTTGGTCTTTGTTTTTTTTATTAGATATCTTTCACTTGAATTTTCTAATATATTCCGATTTAGTAAGATCCCAATAAAACCTTATTTAATAAAATAAAAATACAATATTCACAAATTAAATTTAATCTTACTTTAAAATTACTGTATTTACAAAATAAAATAAAATATAAAATACAAAATATTATATTAAAATAAAATATATCAAAACTCTTAAAATTTATTATACATAAAATTATCTATAATTATTAAATTCATTTATGCCATTTACAAATTAAAATTATTATTTTTATATTTCATATATTAAAAAAAATAAATATAAATATAAATAAAATCTAATTGTTTATTTTTCTTAAAAATACATTTCTTTACCATTTTTATTAAATTATAACCAAAAAAATTTATTACAAATTACAAATACAACAAGACAGATGTATATACATAAACAATATAGAATCAGACAGAAAAAGAAAGAACAGTTGTATCATATTAACAAATTACAATTACAAAAAGACAGATGTATATACATAAACAATATATAATCAAGAAAGAGCAGTTACTGTTGTGCCACATTAATAAACATATGTATATACATCCATACTTCCTGCACAATCATAGAGAAAACAAAAAGCAGTCATTGTTGTACCATATTATATATGAAGTACTACAACAAGCATTAAGCAAAAGAAAAATCTTCTTTAAAATGTGTTAAAACACTTTTAAAGAGTCTTATCAACTTGAGGTCATGAATTTCAGATTCTATTGAAATTTACCCTATTATAATGTCTAGAACTCTTGTCTTTTTTGCAAATGTGCAATGAATATGTTAAACATGAAATACACCTGCTTTTACTTCTGGTACTGCTTGTCTTGGAAAAATGGTTTGAATGACAATGTGGTCAAGCTTATTCTTTTTAAATATGTCACACATGAAAAGCTCTTATTCTTTCTCATCTACCCACTAAAACTAACGTGGAAAAGATTCATATCTTCAGCTTAAAAATGGTTTAAGTACAGGAATATGGCACACATATTTTCCTGCCAAACAAATATCATATTCTAGTGAGGGAAATTCAAAGGCACATGAAACTTTCATTGCTGAGAAAATCCAGAAAAAGACAGTCTAAGAATTTGACAAATACATGAACGTGATAAATGGCATGCGAGAATTCAACATATAATGCCAGAATATGATTGAAAACATACTAGAACGTATATTATCTTAACTGAAGGTGATGCTGAGACTGTACGTACGTCACAGTTACGTATGTGGTACAAGATTCTTTTTGCTTTGCCTTGAGTGGGTGAGGTGGTAAATGGAGTACTTCATTACTATTCGTAAACAGACTATTATGAGGACCCAAATCACATCTACCTGTCTAAGTTTTGGAATTGCTGCTACCGAAATGAAGGGAGAAGAATATGGTGGTTGTGTTCCACCCATTCTTAATATTGCTCCTCCTACCATTATAAGGGTGCTACATTGATTTGCTTGATATTCAAATAGTCAATAGTTATTTTATATTTCTACATTGATTTGCTTGATATTCAAATAGTCAATAGTTATTTTATATTTCATTCACACAAAAAAAATCGTAAATATTTGTTCTATTTTTATTTGTCACGATTCATGTTTCAATTTGGAAGTGGACTATGTTTAAGAATAGTCATATTGGTGTTGATCAATTTAAGAATATCAAAGAAAGTTGGTTTTTTTTATGACAATAATATTCAATTAAGAGAAAATAATAAAATTAAACATATTGTTGTAATGCTGAAATTTGTATATTTATGTCATTTTTCATTTACTTCTGTGTATATTTTGATGAAATGAGTTCTATGTAATTATGGGTGATCCCACAATAGTGGTTTACACTTTTTGGCCTAACTGGACACTGATATTTTTTTTTTTAACACAATCTCCACATTCGAGCACCTATAGCGATTAAACCGTAAGGAATTTGAAGATGATGTAAACTAGAGTCTTGTCACATTTTGTCTGTAGATTCTAAAAATATTTTTTCAATTTTTGGAATCAAATTGCACACTTTTTCCATCTCCCACAAAAATTGGGTTTTTTCAAAAAATAGCATTTTTAAAAGTGACGCACACCGTATAATGCATAACTTTTTTTCCATGAAAGATAAAATTCCAATTCTTTCAAATTTAGATTTCTAACTCCGATATCTAGTGCTTCCACTTGGTTAGATAGTTTTTTATTGAATATTTTTTCTTTAATCAAGTTTCAAAGTCAATCAAATGACAATTCAGACCTAGCGCGACCGTATAACGCATAACTTTCACTGTATGTATCAAAATTCTTCTCTTTTTTTTGTTGGATCAAGGACTTCAATATCTAGTGCACTCATATTTTTAATTTTTTTTTTTATAATCTTCTATTTTTCCACTTGTGCAGAACATAGATTTTTGTTTTCGATGAAAAACCTATATTTAATAAAACTTAAAAAACAGATAGATAATAAAACCAAAACATACTAAAATTATATTCATTGGATAGCTCGTTCTGAAGGCTACTCGATTCCAATTTTGGTTTCTAAATATTCCCCCATTTTCATCCCCAACCGGAGCTTGAAAGCGTAAAATTTTAGGTTTTTTGTGTGTACAAATTAAAAAATTAGGGAAAAAGGGGGTTCGCTAGAACCAGGGTTCATTCGAACCCTGGTTCATGCGAACCCCCCCTAATATGCACATTTCCTTTGTTTTTTGGGCGAGAAATGTGGGCCCAATAGTTAATGGGTTCGCTCGAACCCCTTTATGGTTCGGTCGAACATGTAGGTTCATGCGAACCCCTAAAACCAATTTTTTTGCCATGGGGTCGTTTTTTCTCAAATTTCCTTCCTCTTCAAAAGTGTAAACCACTTATGTGGCTTCACCCTTATAATTTTGTTGTTTTTCTGATTTCATTTAGTTTCATAAGTTTGATATTGGAGGGATTGTGAATCCTTTGCCCCTCATTTTTAATATACTCAACATGACAATATAGATTGGATTTTATAGAGTTTTTCTTTTTGTTTGTTGTTGTAGTTTTGTCTTGGTAGTTATTGTTGTGGCTCTTTGTACAACTTGGGATTTGTCATTTTTGAGTCAAGGCTGATTTTAGGCCTATGTTTTTTTATTATTGAACTATGGTTTATTCATCATAGTTTATTCTTAATTTATTCATTGTAATATATTTTTCTTTGACCCAACATGTGGTATACTCTTGTGTTAAGATTGGTTCATGGTCTAATCCTTAATCGTGCCTTATTTCACATATTTCTTTGCAATTCTTATTTATCACATCCTATCCATGCATCATTTGCACTTATTCCCACATATCCATCCCCTATACATAATTTATTATATCTATGTTTGCACCTATCCTCATACATTCATTCCTTTTGGGATTTATACTTTGATGCCAAGGGTAATTGTTATTCCCAAATCTAAGTATCCTTATTCATTGATATTTAGTTTCTAAATATTTATTTAGGGAAATTATCAAAACCTAGCTCCTTAATTAAATCTAGGTTAACAATGTGATCATTGTCAACATTTATAATTAACTTAGAAGTATTCCCTTGTATTTTTGTGATCCCATCTACCCTTACACCCTCTAGGGTTTAACCTTAAGGTTATACATTCACTCCTCTTAGGGTTTTTGATACATGATATAATTATAATTATATCTGATTATTAGATTTCTTAAGGGTTTGAATCTACATTTGTTTGCATATTATCATCTTACTTTGATTAGGATTTGAAGTTACATAGTCAAAGTAACTCGTGCCCACCTACTAACCCTTGGGCTAGCTATTGTGGATTCACATAAGAGATGTCCTCTTTCTAATGTGCATGCATATATCTATGATCTTGAAATTTCTCATCATTCATGACACACGATCCTTCCATTCTTGATGCACCTTTTATTCCATAATTAAGGATTATTATCTATTAAGGTATTACTATTCTATTTTTTCTTTTCACTCCTTGGAATTGAGTTCTGGGTTAGTTCTCATTCTTTTCTCTTAGATATACTTCACTTTTCTATTAGTCTCATATTAATCCTACTTCACCCATGGCTTGTGATAATGATAAACATATACCTAGTGAGGATTTATCATATGTTAGTGGAGCATCTAATATGGTGACCATTAATGGTGTTACACCTCTTTTACCTGTATGCATGAAATTATCATGTATTTTGATGATACCTCACTTACATGTCATGCTATCCATATTTCCTTTCATTTATGTGATTTTAATGAATTATCTTCTTGTATACATGATGATGAGTAGGATCATATGACCATTTTCCTATATCTCATGTTGATCCTATGGATACTTTTTGGTAGGATAAAACCATGAAAATCTTATTAGGTTGACAATATAAAAGTGTAGCCCATTGGAAGAAAAAAGTGAAAACCCACAAGGGAGCCAAATTTTTGTAGCAAGATAACACATCCTTGAGTAGGTCAAAACTTGCTAGAATTATCACAAGCCATTTGAAAAACTGTATGAAACCTATAGATGAATTATGACAATGCTAGAGAGACAAAAATATAAAGAAACATGAAGAGAGACACATCCCTAATGTAATGATAAACATATATGTTCCATATATAGATAGGATAAAGATAATTTAAGATGAAACATGATATAAATGAGATATAGATATGTAAATGAGGATATTGATATAAAAGGGATATATACATATTAATTTAGTATACTGTATTGAGATATTGATGAGAGATGAATGATAGTATACTGTATTATGCTATATTGAATATATCAAGAGAGAGAGAGATCATTATATGAGAGAAAAATAATGTATTGAGATATTGATGACAGATGAATGATAGTATACTGTATTATGCTATATTGAATATAATATGAAGGTTTTAAGAAATTGATATATGTATGAATGGTGTATATGTGTATGCCTAATTTACTTGTTAATTTAGTAACCTATTGAATGGTTATGCAATATATCACATACATTCTAATCCCCTTCCTTAACCATCACACGAGGGTAAAATATAACACACATATACATATGTTAGATCTTTAGTTTGTGAGTTTTTGTCAAGATTTGGTTATGTTGTAAGGATTCTAGTAGTTAGTGGTCATAAGAGGACAAAATTCAGTGAGATTATCATAGTGAGGATATTTTTAGGGAGAAGTGATTACAAATAAATAGGGAAGAAAACATGATATTGTATGTTTCCTCACACTAGGTCAGCCTTGGGGGGATAGACACATAGGGGTGGAAAATGGAATGGGGGGATCCTAAAAATAAGTGATTGGTAAGGTAGGTCTAGCTTGATTCATTTAATTATCATAGTTCACCAAATCAAAAAACCCATGGACAAAGGAGATTGTAAGAAATTGAGAAAATTATTTTAGGAAGAAAGGAGGTTGAAAAAAATTCAAGAGAGAGAAGGAAGATGTTGTAGAGGGATTAATAAAACTAGGGAAGCCTTGTTGGAGTTCGTGAGGAGGGGTACTACTATTTTTTTGAGAGTTATCAATTAGAGGGATCAATAAATAGGATGATGCTCACTAATATTTGTAGACACCTAAAAATTTCCTGATCATATCACACACAGAGATTTCATGTATTAACACCATTTCTCTGGTAACTCACCTATTTTCATATATTTAATTAAATAATGCCAATTGTTTAATTAAATTCATTATTTTCTTCTATTAATCAAATAATTAATTTTATTTGATTAATTCATCACCATCACATTGTTGTGCCTATAGCACACATGCCTTATTCAGATCGGGGATCCCCTCTTTTCATTTCGCTTTCGTCAGGTCACTTTCACCTTTGCCCCATTTTGCATGCCCCTATTTCTAAGCCTAAGTTGGTCAATTGCTTTAAAGTTTCCAAATATACCTTGACCAAAATCACCTACCTAAATTTCACCAAGTTTTAAGCCTTTGTGAGACTTGAATTGCGAGCTTCTATTGCCGAGATGTCGTTATTCCCATCGTCCTTCATGGGTCCGCTCTTGTAGGTTTCCCCTATTGGGTCACCGTTTCTTATTTTTCATCCGTTGCAGCCAACCTTTCACGTCCACCCACACGACAAGTTCTACCCTTGGTTTCGCTGCCCAAGTCTTCACTAAGCATCATTGTCCTAGTGGGTTTCCGCAACCCTACCTACCCAAAGCCCGTCCTACCTGCAATTAATGCGGGGCATTAATGGAGCTGGGTCTATAAAAACCCTCTGACCTAGCCATCATTTTCACCCTAGGACTTTAAACTTTTAAAAGTGAGAGAAAGAACTGCACACACAAAGACATTCCAAGGGTTTGAGCCTGCTTCATTTTCATCATCTATGCAGATTGAAGGTATGTGCCTGCACCTCCATGCGCCTCTATACTTCCTTTTGATCTTTGTGTATTCCTAAATGATTTAGGGCTTTGGGGCCATTCAAAATTTAAACTCAGATAAAATCTCGTTCCACATAATGGTTGAAATTAATTTCGGGGCGCTATACTCAACCTCTACCATAGGGTTCTTTTGTGGCCTCAAATGGTTGTAACCCATGCCCTGTTAGCTCTCGTGCTTATACCTTTAGGATCTTATCAAATGATATTGCTTTATGAGCATATGAGGGTGTGCAAGTTTCTCGTTGTAGGAAATTGCTTGTTCCCGACCATAATTAATGGCCTCCCTAATGCTACCAATCACTTCTAGTTTCCCACCCATTGAAAATGATGAGTTAACGAAGGACGACAAACTCCCAACAAACCCCCATGATTCATTATCTGTAGTAAGACTTAAAACCTGAACTATCGCCAAGATCGCCTGGTTGGGGGTCCCTTGCGGACCCATCCTCGTGGGTTGCTGCCACCGGGAGTATGTGCCTACTTGGCCGTTGTCTAACGGCAAGGTTCAAGTGACCACCCGCTTGGTGGACCTTGACCTTGTCATTTCCGTTAAAGCTACCCCAAATTGCTAATCAAGAAAATGGCTATGTGAGCGAAGTCTAAGAGATAAAACTCTGAGTGAAATCCTTTTTGTGGGCCCCGCTTTGATTAAATACCACTCCCTGAAATGAGGTAATCAATCAATATAGGCACAAGTTGAAAGCTCTTGGCATACCTAACTAGGTGGGTCGCCTCATGCAGGAGGCTGTCTTTCCAATGCCATTCCCAATGGAAAAATCAAAATCCTTCCTATAGTGTATTCCTCACACTCTTATCCTCTGTAAAACCCAACATCAGAGTGATGAAGTCCTAAGTAAAGTTCATGGTGCGGGTTCACCCTTGTGGGCATCCGTCCCCATGCCGTTGTTCTCTAACGAAGAAACCACTACGCCTTTCCGCTATGCGGGTCTCGTAGGCCATATTTCTTTGAATCTAAGACCTTAAGTCTACAAACAAAAACTTTAGGATGGACAACCTTTGCGGGTCCTCCTCCACGGACTACCGTCTATGAGGGGACATTATTCCAAAGCCATTCTTTAATGGTTAAACCAAATTGTCTCTCTGGCATGTGAACTCTGAACCTTCCAATGCCATAAACATCATAAATGGACAAATGATAAACTTGAAAGCAGATCTCTTCACTGAGTCCACCCATGTGGGCCACTGCCACTGAAATGATGACCATCAGAAGTCGTTCTCTAACACTGAGATCTTAAAAGTGACCTGACACACGAATCCCATGCCTCAAAAGTTCACATTCCTCAAATCAAAAGGCCTTCAAATTAGAACCAACTTAAGGGAACTTACATCAAATTAGCCAGTGAGAAAAGCCATGCAGGTTCCACAATGCGAACCTCCACTTACGGGATGCTACTTGACCGAGGTCGTTCCTAAATAGTGAAGCATTAATGATGGTCCCACTTGTGGATTTCACCTCCTTCACACCTACATGAGCCTAAGAGGTCAATCAAACAAGGAAAAATAACTTCAAATTCCTTCATTACTAATTTTTGCATGTGCCTAATAGTCTTATATCAAATTCACTCAACAATCATGTCATGTGGAAATTTATTGTCGGAACGACGTCTGTGGGTTTGTCCATTCCTTGCGCCATTTCTTACAACAGTTAGTCACATGGATTCCACAGGGCATACTTCCATGCCCCCAGACCCAAAATTTAGTAAAAGGCCCAAACAAACTTCAAATGGTAAACAATGATGAATATTATTATCTTTCAAGGATATATGAATGTATTTAAGGATGAATTTGCATGATTTAACTGATATTTACCCTCTTGATTCGTCAATACACTTATTGCACCTTTTGTTTGTAGGATTTATGGAACCTGTTGAGGGGCCATCGAAGAAGCTAGTGGAAAAGGTTGACAAGGGAAAGAGACAAGCAAGGACCCCTAGAGGGAAAGAAGAGAAAGAAAAAATGAAGTATCAATTCCACGAGGTGGAGTGCACCTCCAAAATCACATCTAATTGGGACACAATCTCTGACACCGACCTCAAGCACGTCATTATTGATGAATTTAAGCAGAGAGTTATGACCAATCCCACCACAAAGGAGGCATTGAGAATTAGAGAAAGTGGCCTTGCAAAAGCAACTAGTTTTTCTCCCACTTTGATAGCTCCAAAACTAGTAATGGCTTGTCGGGAGTGCTATCACTCTCAGAACAAAAGAATAGTTTCCAAGGATGGAAGGGTGCTGGCTAACCTATCTACCTAGTCCATTGCAAAAAAAATTGGCATCCCAACCTTCGATGAGATGGAGGAATTTGAGAAGGGATTCACCTTGATAATATGGAAACAAGATCCTCTTAGGTGCAAGAGAACAATAAATCAATCATGGCTGAAGGATAAGAGGGGCAGTGCCAACAAGGTGCCTAAGAAATTGTATATGAGTGACTTTGTAGAAGAATCCAATGATTTGGTCATGCTCCCGAGCAGAGTGATGGGCCTTTCCACTGCCATATTTATTGAAGAATAGATGTTTTACTTCATGGAAGAAATCCTCTGAGGCACTACTAAATTCCATTGGGCAAAGATGATCAATGAAAATTTGCATAATCAATTTATGGCAGTCAAGAAGACCTCTAAATTCTATATGACTTCATATTTGGTCTACCTCCTAGCAGTCAAGTTCCCATACAAAGGATTATTCTGTGCTCAAACACTAGGAAGAAAGAAGGGATAGCTTAAGGTATATTACTGCTACCCCTAGCTCTAATATAGAAATTTCAAAAATGATTACATGAGAGTGAATGATGCCTTTATTGGGCACATCATCAGGACCTTGGGAGGAGATTACCACAAAAGTGTATCACACAATGCCAAGGTAGTTATAAAGGGCTTTGGATATCTGCTCATCCAATTCCCAAAATTCACCTACATTAGAGCAGAGGGGTTCTTAGGAAGACCTTACTAGCTACTGTGCTACCCCAATGACAAAATCATCTTGTTAGAGCTTACTCGGTAGTTGCAGACTACCCATACCTTGTTGAGCAAAAAACACCGTGCTGGGGTCCGATATCCCCTCACCTTCAAACAAGGAATTTACTCTTTCCCTACTACCCCTTGCGCCAAGAATTTTGAGGAGTTAGTGGAATATAATTTTGAATTGCATACAAATAGGGGAGGCATGGATCCCCACAACAAACTAAAGAAGCAGGTTGGTAGACAATACACTCACTGACCTCACATTGAGGACTTTTGGGAAAATTGTGAGGATGACAGACAGGTTAGGAGGTCCGACATTACATGAGGATGACTTCCCAGTTTGTAAAATCTATTGATTTATTCCTAGTGCTTGACCAAATTGTTGAAGACGACAATATTTTAGATGAAAGATACAATGCCTTAGCTAATGTTCCATTGCCAATAATTGATTGGGCTAAACAAGAGGTCATTGACCTAGATACTATCACTTTCCCTATGGAGCAGAGGACCAAGCAGTGGATTGATGAGTAAATAGCTCAGTTATAGGACCAAGGTGCAAAGTTAACCTATGGAGAGGCTGAGGATGAGCTTGAGAGTGAAATAGATAGCAGTGCCATTGTGGGGTCATTGGGTGAGGCACACAAGTCTCCACCTATTACCAGATCCAGGAAGAGAAATGACACAACTAGACGGAAGCCCAAGCATAAGGTATACACCAGGAAGAAACAGAGGGGCAATCCTTGAAGAAAGAAAAGAAAACGAGAACATTTTTTCTTGAGATTCCAACCATCCAGGAGGAAGGACCCCAACATGAAGAGGAAGAAGAGTCTAAACAACCTTGCTTGCCATCGCCCACCACTTTCGTTTCTCCATCCGTTTCTACCACTAAACCATCCCCTTCCACTCCCCAACTACTACCTGTCTCATCTCCGCTTGCTGTGGACATCTCAATCCACCTCACCTTTATCTCACCAACTGCTTCGGTGGTGGTGTTAGACTCTTCCTCTTCCACCACTTCCCTAGTGTCATCTTCCTCCCTCCCACCTCCACTACCTACCATTTCCACTTTGTTTCCTTTGTTGCCATTGGCTACCATGGCACCTATCATCTTGCCGCATGCCTTTGCCGCTTACATGTAGACTATGCCAACTGATCTCTCTGTGGTAATACTCAACCCCCAAGTCTAGGCACTAATGGCCCAACTTGCTACTACTTTTCCTCTCCCACCACCTCCCACTGAGCCAGGAAAAATAGAGGCTACTATGCAAATCTCTTAAGAGATGGAGAAGCTTAGTGAGGAGTAGCCCAAAGAAAAAAATGTGGATGTTACTGAGGAGCCAAAAGATTCTGATTGGGATGATTACTTTTAGCATCTTGAGGGTGGGTTAAATGTAAACATAGACAATGTAGCCTTAGATGAAGAAGAGCAACAAACACCCAAGGGCATAGATACTGATAAGCTTGAGGACTATTATGAAGTTGAAACTTCTGATCAAGAGTTGGATGAAGAGGCAAACCCTAAGTAGCATTGCTTTGAAGAAGGGAAGATCGACATAGATGTTAATGTGGAAATAATTGATGAGCCTCCAGAAGCTAGCCAAGATGAGGGCCTGGGACAAGAAGAAGTGCCTCCCGAAAAGGAGAGGGAAAAGAGTAAATATAAAAAGGTAGAAGAGAAAAGTGCTGAGTTAATGAAGGATGAGCCCGAAGCAACTAAGGGGACAAGATTAGAAGAAGAGAACATTGTTGAATAAAATGTAGTATTCGCTGAGCTTGAAAAAGGAAAGGCTATACAAGAAGAGGTCCCTAGGGATGGGGAGGATGAACCTCAGAAGGAACAAGAAGAGGAGGGAGGTCACGAATCCCCAAAATAGCAAATGAAAGTCCCCTTGTGGCTTGAACAACAATTGTAGAAGAAGGCTCCCATGGTTTCCGATCCCAAGGCTCAACTAGAAGCCATATCGACAAGGGCACATGTAAGGACCCAGAATGAAAAGAAGCCTAAGATCTGATCACATATCAAAGTTGATGTTTCTAGGTCTCATACACTACAAGTAGCCACTCCTATTCTAGGCAAAGATGTAGACACCATTCAGGGCCAAGATTATCAGATATCCACTATCAATATAGGTCACACAACTCGAGCCTAAAAAATAGATGAATTCTAGGGATCAATGTCTCTAGCAAATGAATAAAGACCAATCTACAAAGGAGGAATTGAAAACACAGGTGGTAGAACTGACCGCCTTCATACAACAATGGGCTTCGTCAAGAGAGGAAGCTCCAATGGAATCACCTTCACTTGCCTTGCTCTCGAAGGAGGAGGTATGTAAATTGGAAAGAATGAAGAGCTAGACCAATTCTACCTCAGACTGGTTCAATAGGGTGATTTATATTGGCGATATGGGCATCCATTATGTAGATAAAATGCACAATGAATTCTGGGTGTTACAAAAGGAGGTTGAGGAGAAAATGGACATCTGCAAAGAGTTCCCTGAACTCTACAGGATAGCGTATTAGAAATTGGAAAGCATACTCAAGCTCACCTGGGTAGTTTGGGAGGAGTTAGAGTTACCCAAGGAAGATCATTGGCTATTTGAGGCCTGACAACTAGGTTTTGAGTATAGGAAAGGAATTTTGGAAAGAGCCTTATATGAGTTGGAAGCTCATCATGAATGGATCATAGAACACTGGGCTGATAGCGACGAGTATCTAAAGATGATAACAAGTTATGAAATGCCCGCTCTAGAGTTAGATCTAGAGTCCATTAAGCGAGAATCTCATAAGAAAATGGAGCAGGGAACCGATGATACTTTATAGGTCAATTTTATGAATTTTTCTGCCAAAGCTTTCACTGTGTTAGACCATATACTTAAAGTCGCACCAAAGTGCACCAAGCACTAGGACCAAATAACAAGAGGGTTCAAGAGAATCGCTTTCTAGATATCCAAATCTGAGCTTTCTGAAGAAAAGAAGTTGCTAACCATGATTGACAAGTTTGTAGAATATGCTACTTTGTAGAAAGAAGCGGGGAAGCCTATTATTAATGATGAATACCTCCTAAAATAGCTAAAAAACTAGAAGTTAGCTAAAAGACAAAATAGACTAGAAGACAAAATATGGAAAAAGACAAAAGGTCTATTTTTATATTATAATATACTGGCGGTAAGTGAAACTCTAAGTTATAATGAATCTAGGCCACTCATTGTAAATGAATCTTGTCCATTTATTCTACTATTTGAAAACTATAAATAGGGGCATCCTCTCATTTTCAAGAGAGAGATCTATGCGTTGTTGTGTAAAGACATGTTGCTGTAAAATATATGAGAAAAGCGTTGATTTAATGGTTTCTTGTGTGTTACTCTCCATGTGTGCATGATTCTATCTGCAATAGTTAATTTAAGCTTTGTTATTTCAAGTTTAAGTTCTTTTTCTTTTAGTAGTTCAAGATGTGCTTTAATGGTGGATGTATGCTATAGTGTTTGATGCATTTCCAGCTCATACTTCTAGCTATTTGTTGATGACAAGTTGTGTAAAGTTAGTCTAAGCTTATTTATTTTTCTCCACCAAAGTTCAATTGTTATTCATGCTTAAAAGGTGAATATACAGTCTAAAAATCTACAAAGACCCCTTGAAGATTGGACTAGTTTTATGAGACTGTGGGCTGTCCTTGGTTAAGTAAAACTTAATTGTTTGGAAGTCTTTCCACCATAGCATCCTCCATTGTTACTATTCATCTTAGTTGCAGATTTAGGAAAACTTCTAACCCTTTTCCCTTTTGATATTTCTTTAAAATCTAAAGTTAAAGACAAGTTCCAACATCATTGTAAAGCCAAATTTGATGAACACATGGAGTTTTAGCTTGCTATTCTGAACTTGTAACAACTATTCATCATTTCCAAAATTCTTGAAACTCCTTTACCATAACCAAAACTTCCATGCTTAGCAAACCATAAAGGCCCCTTGTGATTACCAAAAAATCACAATAAAAAATTGAGCTATTTTATGCACTATCATGACTTGATACGCAAGAGACCTTGGGGTAGTTTTCTGAAACTTAGCTGCAGAAAGTTACCTTTCAAGAGAGGAATCACACTTGTGTACTTCTTATGTTGAGAAGTGAAAAAACACACATCAACAGAACTGGCGCTAAAAGGAGGGAAAGACTAAGTTGGATCAATCTGGGCCATCTCCCTCCCAAAGATCTCATAGGATAACTAGGTCAACACCAAACAAGGGAGGATTCCAAGAGTTAAAACCACCTACAAGGACTAGGAGAGCCAAGAAAGGGGAAGCATCAGCTTCAACTCCACCCACTCGACCTCCATCCCCTCCATCTCTTTCCATCCATCCATCTCCATCCTCCCCTTCACTCCAACCAACATTTTCTCCATTCACTTCCCACATCCAAAGTGTTGTCCAAACCCCCACACTCCATTCATAAGGTGTTGCTATAGCTGTTGCGCCCCATCCAAAAGTTGCTATAACACAACCATTACCACCCCCACCTCCACCAATGTATTGGTTGGGAAACAATCCATCTCCATTGTCCTTCAATGATTACCATGACATGCCAAAGAATTCAAAAGGCTTTTGCTCCAAGTTTCATCGAAATGTTTCGAATAGGACAACAAAAGAACATATCAAAATCTTCTAAAAAAACTTGAAAGATATGCAAATCGAATGTGAGGATGTTGCTTGTAGGCTCTTCCCTTATTCACTAGGAGATGAAGCCTTCTATTGGTACATCCATTTTCCCATAGGCTTTGTCACTTCTTGGGATCAAATGAAAAACACATTCCTGTAGAAATTTAAATTCCCTATCAGCCCCACGAAACTATATTAGCAATTTATGTCAGTAAGGAGGGAAGTCAATGAGCCTATCAACTCATTCAACGAACAATTTCATAGAGAATATATGAAGCTTCAACTGCCTTATGTGGTTGATGATCCTTTACCCAGACTGGTATATTATGTTGCCCTGGACAATCTTACATCCACTTTGGTCAAAAGGATGCACCAACCACCTACAAGACTAGTGGATGCATATGTTGAAGTAGTAAAAGAAAGCACTAATTTGGGACAACACATTGGAGATCTGTTTCCTTCATTGGGACCTACTGCCAACCCCAGATAAATTCATGGAATTACCCATTCTTTGGCTCACCAAACACCTATGCTGAACCAAGTCCCCCAACTACCAATTGTGCCATATCTAGGGTCACCGCTAAACCATGATCCATCCATACCTAGCTACTTGCAAGTTGCACATCAACAGGATTATGCTCAACCATACCAAGCACCTTCTTACTTGGAAAACTCAGAAATTCTAGCCACCCAACAGAACGAGCTCACGACACCATCTATTTTCCTTCAAAATTCAGTCCCAACTCGAAGTAGTGTAGATAAGGAATGAATTGATGAGTTGACCGAATTAGTAAAGAAGTTGTCCACTAAGATGACTCATTTGAGGAATCAAAATAATTAGGTATAGGCCTCCCAAAGGAGCATTCAATCTAGCCTCCACCAAGACAATCGTGATTCAGGTCCCTCCTCTAGACAAAATTATGAATGAGGACAAAACTCTGGACAAAACCTTGAAAGAAGATAACCCCAAAGGAAAAATAGGACGTGGAATACTAGACCCAATAATGGAGACATACCCACACCCCTTGACCCAGCTAGAGGCACAAAAAAATGAACAAGTGGAGTATATTTGGCTAAGTCAACTCTCTCCGGATGGTGTAGGATTCATAAGACTAATAGGCATTCTGAGCTCAATTGTCAAGAGTTCCAGACGGTTGCGAAAATATTTCAAGTGGAAGTTCAAAATGCTATTGATAGGTCAAGTTGCAAAGACATAGTCCCATCAGAACCATATGACTCCTCAGTTTTGGTGGTCAACAAGACACCTTTCCCTCAAAGTGACACGAACGAACTTGAGAAGGAGGTAACTGAAAAGAAGAGCGAAACAAAGGAGGTAAGTAATAAAAGTCCCTTGTCTCAATTGTTTGATTATGTAGATAATGGACCTAAAGACAAAGAAGAACAACAAACAAATGAATTCCATATGTTTTACCAATGTGCCACCCCATACAATTTGAGGAATCGACAAGTTGGTGGTCCCTTCATGAGCTCCATACCTCCCAACAACTTCAACACACCTCCTGATCCAAATGCCATTAATAATCTGCCTTACCCCAAAGTCCCAACCCAGTATTTCAATAAGAATAGGCAACTTGATTCAACTAAAGACCAACCCACTAATCTCGTCGAAGGAATTTCATCCAAAGCATATATGGAGCAAATGGGAGAATATGCTAAGGAATTTAAAAAAGTGAAAATAAGCTTGTTAGCCTTTGAGCTGCTGCGAGTGCCCACTGTTAGAAACACTTACTTTAGATCACTAAACGAGACTGCCCCATCCAAGCCTACTCAAGAGACAGCTACTAAGAAGGTCTCCTCTGATGCTTCTAGCATTGAACCTATGGTTAGAGAAATTGTGGCAAAGAAACCAAATCAGCCACCCAACAAAAATCAGCAAGTAGATAAGTAGCTAACTAAAGAGAAAAATACGGTGCAAACAAAGGATAGAAGTCACAAAAAGGACAAAGCCTAGGTGGCTCAGGCTAATGAGTCTATAGGACTATTTCAAGGAAGGTTGGAGACTCCTCCTTTCTTGCTGACAATCTATATATTCAACAAAAATCTGCATAATTTCCTACTAGATTCCAGAGCCTTAGCCAATGTCATGCCACTCATAGTGTTCCAAGCACTCAGAATTACCTTGACCCCATTCAAACGAAAGGTGACCCAACTTGATAAGATTGGGATAAACATAGTGGGGGAGTTGAATAGGATCCCTATGCAGGTTGTAGTGGATCGAAGAGTGCAACAAGTCATTGAAATCTAGGTTGTTAATATTCTCGACACCTATAGAATCATATTGGGAAGGGATTTTACTTGGGACCTCAATGGTTATGCAACACTTGACTACTCCCACTTGTGGCTTCCCTAGAAAGGACTACCTAATCAAATACACATTTATCAAGAACCCAGGATGAAATTCATGATCACTGGGTATAATAACATGAATGAGGTGCTATTTGCAGAAATAGGATTAGGAAACTATTTCCTGGTTGCGTGTGAAGAAGAAGAAGAGGGTACAAAAGAGGTTCTCATATTGTGCAGTGCCCCCACCAACCTGATTCTTCTTCCCAACAACATAGAAGCACTGGTTGAATTAGATAATGAGGATCTTCAACAAGATGGCAACTTAGGCCCATTTGGTGGTTTCCAAGAATTCATGTAAAAATGTGTTGAGGATCAACTCAGGCTTGGAGCCTAGATGGATTTTAAAGAATTTTTATAACCAAGCTGGTGTAGGGTACATGATGCTTCTCATTTAGAATTTGAGTGTTGCTTGTGCCAAGCAGCCGTAGATCACATCAGAAGATAGATTATTCCAAAGGAAGTTCCAATAGAACAACAAAATCAAAACTAGCCCAAATGCAAGCAACTGCCTAAGGGTGTAGAAATAGACATGTGGCCAAGAAAAGAAGTATGCTCAATCAGCTCCGAAGGAAAAAGTCTTCAAGTTTTGGACGTTGCACTTTGATGGATCCAAATCCAAGCAAGGAGCAGGAGCGACTTCAAGCTCATCAGTCCTACAGTTAAGATGTACTTTGCTTCTCATAGATTACAATTCTATTACATGAATAATGTAGCAGAATACAAAGCGTTAGTCCATAGGTTGCTCATGGCGTTAAGAAAGAAAGTCAAAATGTTGTAAGTCTTTGGGGACTTTTAATTGTTATTTAAATAAGTTAGGAAATTGTACTCGTGCCATGATAGGATATTAGCAAACTATAGGCATAGAGAATGGGATCTCATAGAAGGACTAGATGCATTCAACATCCAAGTCATTCCCCACAACAAGAATCAAATTGCAGATGCCTTAGCCCAAGTGGCCGATACCCTCTAGCCCTTATCCTTAATTGGCCTAAATAAATTCACTATAGAGCTTACCTCTATCCCGTTTGTTCCTGATAATGTCACCCATTTTCAAGTGTTTGATGATGAAAAGCATATCCTCAACTTCATCGCTAGTTTTGATATATTCACATCCCAAATCATAGCTGAAATAGAGCCCGAGGAAGCTGAGCTTGATATAGAAGGGGTAATCAATTTAAGGAACAATATAATACCTAGAGGCATGGTTCAACTAGAAAGGATATTTGACTTAGATCACATAAGAGACAAAGATTAGCAGACTAAGAAGGAGTCCATTGATAATCAGTGTGATACTCATAACATGGGTATCACAGAAGATATAAAGAATGTTTTTATTGGAAAAGTGTGTACGCAAAAAGAAAGAAAAGGAATTGTTGATGCATCACATATTTATCATGATGTGATTTCTTGGGGGTAGGAAGACCTTAAAATGTATGAAACCTCAATTATCACTCATACCATTCCTCTGAAGCCAGATGTGAGACCCTTTAGGCAACGTCAATGTCTAATTAATGTGCTGCTAGAACCCATCATCTTCAAGGAGGTGCAAAAATTGCTATCCACCCACATTATTTTCTGAGTCAAAAATTCTACATGGGTGGTAAATTTGGTCTCGGTCATAAAGAAAAATGGAGAAATTATACTATTTTAGGATTTTAGGAATTTGAATACGGTTTTTGAAAAGGATAACTATCTGGTACCCTCACTAGATGAAGTGCTACAAATAGTAAATGGTTCTCAAATGATGTAATTTCTAGATGGCTACTCAAGATATAACCAAGTGATGGTGCAATATGAAGATAGGAAAAAAATGACATTCACCACAAAAATGGGAACGTTTGCATATAGAAGGATGTCATTTGGTTTGATCAATGAAGGTGCAATATTTTAGTGCACCATGGATATAGCCTTTAAGGACCTCATTGGAAAATGAATTATCATATACATCGATGACCTTACTATATTTTCAAAGAAAAGAAGGGACCATATCTCTAACTTATGCAAGGTGTTCCAGAAATGCAGAGAGTTTGGCATCTCACTGAACCTGAAGAAATGCATCTTTAGGGTAATAGAAGGAAAATTGCTGGGACACGTGATTTTAGAAAAAGGAATCTCGATAGATCCAGAGTGCATACAGATCATATTGAAAATTCAGCCTCCTGGAAGCAAAAAGGAAATGAAATCCTTTTTTGGAAAGATTAACTTTGTCAAGAAATTCATCATAGGGTTCACAGAAATAGTGAAGCCATTGAACGTTATGCTCAAGTAGGATGCCAATTAGAATGGACACCGGAAGAAAAATAGGATTTTGCAAAAATTAATAGGGCTATTGTAGATGCTCCCGTGCTGGTCAACCCAAATTATTTAAAGCCTTTCTATATTTATTCTTTTGTTTTAGACCACTCATGTACCGACGTGTTACCAGAAAAGGATGATGAAGGAAATGAGCACCCTATTTCCTTTATGAATGCTCCATTAAAAGATGTTGAATTGCATTACCATAGTGTTGAGAAGTAGGTGTATTCCTTAGTTAGAGGAGTCAAAAAATTTGGGCATTACATCTCAAGAAACAAAGTGTTTTCCATTGTCCCAGACCCAGCTGTTAAAACCTTATTGATGCAGAATGAACCGGGAGAAAGGAGAGAAAAATGCGTTACGTTGTTACAAGAGTATGACATGGAGATTCAACCTATGAAGCTGGTACGAGGACAAGCTCTCACATGTACAATGGAAGAAACTGAACCAAAGCTGATTGGTCAACAATATCATTTGGAGGATGTTTCTCCTAATGAATGGTATGATGACATAGTGTATTACTTGTTGAACAATAAATTTCCATCACAAATGCAAGGCATTTAGAAATGAGCCCTAAGATTGAAAAGTATCAACTATATGCTAAAAGGAGCTATGCTGTACAAGAAGAATCATGAGGGAATCTATCTCAGGTGCTTGGGAAAAGAAAAAGTAGTTGAAGTGCTAAAGGAATTTCATGACAAGTTTGACGCAAGGCACAAATCTGACCCTTTGATAGCCCATCAGATCCTTCAGGATGGATACTATTGGCCAACATTATTCAAGGACACACACAATCATGTTAGATACTACCACATCTTTCAGACTACTGCCACCAGGGAAAGGTACGTTGTTGTTCCATTGTAGCCAGTTGCTAAGGTAAGAACTTTTGCCCAGTGGGGACTCGACTTCATTGGTCTGGTAAACCCACCATACTCTGCAGGCCACAAGTAGATTCTAACCGCTACTAATTCTTGCACTAGGTGGATTAAAGAAATTGCTTGTAGGCAATGTACAACTAAAGCGTTTGTTGATTTTTTGAATTTTTTTATTATAAATCATTTTTGCTATCCCTTTTCCTTGGTATGTGATAATGGTCCTACATTTGCTTCCCTCAAGTTTTCTAGTTGGGCATTTGATTATGGGATTGTACTCAAATTTTCATCAAATTATTATCCCCAAGGGAATGGGTTGGCTGAATCCACAAACAAGAACTTGTTGACTGTCATATGCAAATTGCTAGACAAAAACCCAAAGGACTGGCACACCCAGTTGCATTTTTCTCTATGGGTAGATCACACTCACCATAAAGCTACTTTGGGAAATTCACCATACCACCTCATTTATGGCCTAGAGTCTATCTTCCTAGTTAACCTTAAGATCCCTATGCTACAATTCATCAACACTTATTATGAAGAGGGAGAACACCTTGAGGGTTGCTTAGCTGAGCTGCTCTGTTTGGAGGAAGTTCGTAATGAAGCAATAGAAATTTTTTCCAAACATCAGGGTGTAGTCAAGAGATGGTTCAATCGTAGAGCCAAAGTTAAGGCCTTCTGAATCACTGACCTAGTCCTATGCTGGGAAAAATCCCATGAGAAGAAAGGGGGGCATCATAAATTTGAGAAGCTTTGGCTTGGCCCCTTTCAAATATATGAAATTCTAGGAGATAATGCCTTTCGCCTAAAATGCTAATTGGAGAGGACATCCCATTTCCTATCAATGGGCAGTACCTGAAGGATTATTTCCTTTCCTGAGCTGCTTTACATTTCACCCTTTGTATATAGTTAGATTAGGATTTTTATTTTCAGTTTGCTTTCCTTGTTTTTGCTTGTTTTCTCGGCCTTCATTTTGCTAAGGGTGTTGTCCGATCTTGATGTGGTGGAAATGCTTTGCCTTCTTAAGGGGCCTAATTTGCTGCACATTCCATTTTGTTCCCTGGATAAGTCTTCATGAGTTATTAGAAGTTTCTGTTCTCCTCTGTGAAACAAGTTTCCTCACTTGAGCTCTGACTTGACCCAGAATGGAACCCTTATTTGAATCTTCTCACGCTTATCTCATAATTCACATAACATACATTTTAAAGTTTTTGATGAGCCATGATAGTCACCATGAAACCTAGGTAAGTGAAAAATATTAAATCTGCTCTAGTGACCACTACGATCTCTAAACCCACTATAAGCTTCGTTGATTATACAGTTGAGCAAAATAATATCAAAAAGAAAAATACAAAAAGAAAGAAAAGAAAAAGAAAATATTGAAAAAATGGTGATTATGTGGGTGTGCGAGCAACTCTATCGGGGCTATGGGTGTCTGACTGGTAATAGAGCAATGTTTGTGGGGATTGCAATGATGAGGGGCTATGGATGCCTAACTGGCAGCGAAGCAATGTCTAGGTTACTTTTGGCGTTAGATTACCTATGTAGCTTGCCCTAGATGAATGATCACTGTGCTTATGGTTTATGAGGGAGAGGAATGAATTCATTGTGCACACACACTTCTGAGGTATTTTGTGACCTAATTCAACTAAGGATTCTAGTCTCCTTCAATTTTTTAGATTTTTTAAGGATACCTATTTTTGGTTTGTGAAACCAGAGATTCTAGGTTCTGGATGAATCCTTACCCTAGGAATCATCAGGAGCATTCCCCTAGTGAAGTTTCCATTTGTTGTGCCTATAGCACACATGCCCCGTTCAGATCGAAACCCCCTCTTTCCATTTCCCTCTCGTCGAGTCATTTTCACCTTTACCTCATTTTGTGTACCCCTATTTCTGAGCCTAAGTTGGTCAATTGCTTTAAAGTTTCCAAATATACCTTGACCAAAATCACCTACCTAAGTTTCACCAAGTTTTAAGCCTTTGCAGTACTTGAACTGCGGGCTTTTGTTGTAGGGATTTTGTTATGCCCATCATCCTTCGTGGGTCCACTATTGCGGGTTTCCCTTATTAGGTCACCGTTTCTTATTTTCCATTCATTGTAGCTGACCCTTCACGTCCAGTCGCACGACGGGTTTCGCCCTTGGTTTCATTGCTCAAGTCTTCACTCAGCGTCCTCATCCTGGTAGGTTTCCACAACCCTACCTACCCAAAGCCCACTATACTTGCAATTAATGCAAGGGATTAATGGAGCTAGGTCTATAAAAAACCTCTGACCTAGCTATCATTTTCACCCTAGGACTTCAAACTTTTAAAAGCGAGAGAAAGCACTGTGCACACAAAGACATTCCAAGAGTTTGAGCCTGCTTCATCTTCATCATTTGTGCGGATTGAAGGTATGTGCTTGCAACTCCATGCACATTTGTACTTCCTTTTGACCTTTGTGTATTCCTAAATGATTTAGGGATTTTGGGCCATTCAAAATTTAAACTCAAACAAACTCTCATTCTGTGTAATGGTTGAAATTAATTTTGGGGTGCTACACTCAAACTCTGCCACCGGGGTTCTTTCGTGGATTCAAATGGTTGTAACCCATGCATTGTCGGCTCCCGTGCTTGTACCTTTAGGATCTCATCGAATGATATTTATTTACGAGCATACGAGGGTGTGTGAGTTTCCCATTATGGGAATTCGCTTGTTCCTGACCGTAATTATTAGCCTCCCTAATGCCACCAATCACTTCTAGTTTCCCATCCATTGAAAATGACGAGTTAATGAAGGATGAAAAAATACCAATGAATCCCTATGATGAATTCTTTGCACTAAGACTTAAAAGCTAAACTACCGCTAAGATCACCTGGTTGGGGGTCCCTTGTAGACCCATCCTCGTGGGTCACCGCTATGAGGAGGACATGCCTAGTTGGCCATTGTCTAGCGATGGGGTTCGAGTGGCCACCCACTTGGCGGACTTCAACCTTGTCATTGCCATTAAAGCTACCCCAAACTACTAATCAAGAAAATGTGTAAGTGAGAGAAGTCTAAGAGATAAAAATCTGAGTGAAATCCTTTTTGTAGGCCCTGCTTCGATTAAATACCGCTCCATAAAATGAGGTAATCAATCAATATAGGCACAAGTTGAAAGCTCTTAGAAGACCTAACTAGGCGGGCCACCTCATGCGGGAGGCTATCTCGCCAACGCTGTTCCCAACAACAAAACTAAAAGCCTTCTTGTAGTGCATTCCTCACACCCTTATCCAACGTAAAACCCAACATCAGAGTGACGAAGTCCTAAGTAAAGGTGGTGGTGCAGGTTCACCCTTGTGGGCATCTGTCCCCATGCCATTGTTCTCTAATGGCGAAACCCCTACACCTTTTTGCTATGCGGGTCCTACG
This sequence comes from Sequoia sempervirens, assembly GCA_007258455.2. Lineage (NCBI taxonomy): Eukaryota > Viridiplantae > Streptophyta > Pinopsida > Cupressales > Cupressaceae > Sequoia > Sequoia sempervirens. The sequence goes on along the minus strand of VDFB02270651.1, from coordinate 736,608,318 downwards.
GGCCATATTTCTTCAAATCTAAAACCTTAAGTTTGCCAACAAAAAATTTAAGACAGGTGACTTTTGTGGGTCCTCCTCTGTGGATTGCCATTTGTGGGGGGACATAATTCCAAAGCTATTCTTTAATGATGAAATGAACCTGTCTCTCTGCCATGCAGACTCCAAACCTGCCAACGTTGCAGACATCATAAATGGACAAATGATAAAATTGAAAGAATATAATTCATCGGGTCCACCCATGTGAGCCACTGCCCTTGAAATGATGATCATCAGAAACTATTGTCTAATGGAGAGATCTTAAAAGTGACCCGACGCGTGGCTTCTGTGCCTCAAAACTCTACATTCCTCAAATAACAAGGCCTTCAAAGCAATACCAACTTAAGGGAACTTACATGAAATTAGCCAGTGAGAAAAGCCATGTGAGTTCCGCAATGTGGACCTCTACTTGCGAGATACCGCTTTCCTGAGGTCTTTTTTGAATAGCGAAGCGCTAATGGTGGTCCCACTTGTGGCTTCTTCCTCCTTCACAACTGCATGAGCCTAAGAGGTTGATCAAACAAGGAAGCATAACTTCAAATTCCTTCATTACTAATTTCTGCACATGCCTAATAGTGTTATATCAAATTCACTCGACAATCATGTCATGCAAAAATTTATTGTTTAAATGATGTCTATAGGTTTCCCCCTCCCCTGCGTCGTTTCTTACGATGGTAAGTGACATAGCTTCCGTAGGGCGGACTTCCATGCCCCTAGACCCGTAATTCAGTAAAAGGCCAAATGAGCTTCAAATGGTAAATGATGATGAATATTATGATCTTTCAAGGATATATGAATGCATTTAAGGATGAATTTGCATGATTTATCTGATATTTACCCTCTTGATTTGTCAATACACTTATTGCACCTTTTGTGTGCAGGATTTGTGAAACCTGCTGAGGGGCCATCGGAGAAGCTAGTGGAAAATATTGACAAGAGAAAGAGACCAACAAGGACTCGAGAGGGAAAGAAGAGAAAGAAAAAATGAAGTATCAATTCCATCGGGTGGAGTGCACCTCCAAAATCACATCTAACTGGGACACAATGTCTGACATCAACCTCAAGCACATCAATATTGATGAATTTAAACAAAGAGTTATGACCAATCCCACCACAGAGGAGGCATTAAGAATCAAAGAAAGTGGCCTTCCAAAAGTAGTTGATTTTCCTCCCACTTTGATAGCTCTAGAACTAGTAATGGCTTGTTAGGAGTGCTATCACTCTCATAACAAAAGAATAGTTGCCAAGGATGGAAGGATGCTAGCTGACCTATCTACCTAGTCCATTGAATTTTTTTTTGGCATCCAGACCTTCGATGAGATGGAGGAAGTTGAGAAGAGATTTTCCTTGACAATCTGGCAACAGGATCCTCTTGGGTGCAAGAGAACAATAAATAAATCATGGATGAAGGATAAGAGAGGAAATGCTAACAAGGTGCCTCAGACACTATATAGGATTGAATTTGTTGAAGAATCCAATGATCTGGTCACATTCTTGAGCAAAGTGATGGGCCTTCCCACCACCACATTTTTTGAAGAATGAATGTTTTACTTTGTGGAAGAAATCCTCCGAGGCACTGCTAAATTCCACAGGGCAAAGATGATCAATGAAAATTTGCATAATCAGTTTATGGCAATCAAGAAGATCTCTAAATTCTATATGACTTCATATTTGGTCTACCTCCTAGCGGTCAAGTTTTCATACAAAGGATTATTCTGTGCTAGAACACTGGGAACAAAGAAGGGACAACTTAAGGTATATGATTTCTACCCCAACTCCAATATAGAAATTTCAAAAAGGATTACAGGAGAGTGAATGATGCCTTTATTGGGCACATCATTAGGACATTGGGAGGAGATTACCATAGAAATGTATCACACAACACCAAGGAAGTTATAAAGGGATTTGGATATCTGTTCATCCAATTCCCAAAATTCACCTACATCAGAGTAGAGGGGTTCTCAAGAGGACCTTACCGGCTGCCGCACTACCCCAATGACAAAATGATCTTGTTAGAACTTACTCGACAACTGCAGACTACACACACCCTATTGAGAAACAAACACTATGCTGGGTTCCCATATCCCCTCACCTTTAGATAGGGAATGTACTCTTTCCTTGTTGCCCCGTCCACCGAGAATTATGAGGAGTTGGAAGAATATAATTTTGAATTACATACAAATAGGGGAGGCGTGAATCCCCATGAAAAATTGAAGTAGGTTGGCAGACAATACACTCACCGAGCCCACATTGAGGAATTTTTTGAAAATTGTGAGGATGACAAAGAGGTTAGGAGGTGACATTACATGAGGATGACTGTCCAGTTTGTAAAATCTATTGATTTTTTCCCAATGCCTGACCAAATTGTCAAGGATGACAATATTTTGGATGAAAGATACAATGCCTTGGCTAATGTTCCATTGCCAATAATTGATTGGGTTGAAAAAATGGTCATTGGCCTAGATAGTATCACCTACCCTGTGGAGTAGAGGACCAAGTAGTGGATTGATGAGAAAATAGCTCAGTTATAGGACCAAGGTGTAGAGTTAACCTATGGAGAGCTCGACAGTGAAATAGAGAGCGACAATGCTACGAGGTGATTGGGTGAGGCACCCAAGTATCCACCTATTACCAAATCCAAGAAGAGAAAGGAAATAGATGAATGAAAGCCTGAGCATAAGGTATACACTAGGAAGGCAACAAAGGGGTAGCCTTCAAAGAAATAAAAGAATATGGGAACATTTGTTCTTGAGATGGCAACCATTTAGGAGGAAGGACCCCAAATGAAGAGGAAGAAGAGTTTGAACAACCTTGCTCACCAGCACCCACCATTTCCATTCCTCAATCCACTACTGCCACTGCACCATCCCATTCCACTCCCTAATTGCTGCCCATCTCATCTCTGCCTACTGTGGATATCTTAGTCCACCTCACCTCCACCTCACCAACTGCTCTGATGGTGGTGTTAGACTCTTGCTCTTCCACCACTTTTCCATTGTCGTCTGCCTCACTCTTGCGTCCATTGCCTACCCTTTCCACTCTACTGCCTTCATTTCCAATGACTACCATGACACCTATCACCTTTCTACACACATTTTCTGCTTACATATAGATTGTGACGACTGAGCTCTCTAGGGTAATACTCAACCCCCAAGTCTTGGAACTAATGGCCCAACTTGCTTCTACTTTGCCTCGTCCACTACCTCCCACTGAGCCACCAAAAATGGAGGTTACTATGAAAATATATGAAGGATGGAGAAGCTTAGTGAGGAGAATCCCAAAGAAAAAAATGTGGATGTTACTGAGGTGCCAAAAGATTATGATCGAGATAATTACTTTGAGAATCCTAAGGGTTGGTTAAATGTAAACATAAAAAAAGTAGCCTCAGATGAAGAAGCACAACATATGTCTGAGGGTGGAGATGCTGATAAGCTTGAGGACTATTATGAAGTTGAAACTTTTGATCAAGAGCTGGATGAAGAGGTAAAACTTGAGGAGCACCGCTTCAAAGAAGGGAAGATTAAAACAAATGTTAATGTGGAAATAATTGATGAGCCTCCAGAAGTTGGCCAAGATGAGGGCCTAGGACAAGAAGAAGTGCCTCCCGAAAAGGAGGGGGAAAAGAGTAAAGAAGAAAAGGTAGAAGAGAAAAGTGCCAAGTCCATGAAGGATGATAAGGATGAGCCCAGAGCAGCTAAGGGGATGACATTAGAAGAAGAGAACATTGTTGAAGAAAATGTAGTATTCGTTGAGCCTGACAAAGGAAAAGCTATACAAGAAGAGGTCCCCAGGGATGAGGAGGATGAACCTCAGAAGGAAAAAGAAGAGGAGGGATGTCACGAATCCCAAAAATAGAAAATGAAAGTCCCCTCATGGCTTGAAAAACAATTGAAGAAGAAGGCTCCCCTGGTTGCCGATCCCAAGGCTCGACTAGAAGCCATATTGGTGAGGGCATAGGTAAGGACCCGAAAAGAAAGGAAGCCTAAGATACGATCACATATCACAGTTGATGCTTCTGGGTTCCAGGCACTACAAGTAGCCACTCGTGTTCTAGGAAAAGATGCAGAAATGATTTAGGGCCAGGATTATCAGATATCCACTATCAATCTAGGTCCTGTGACCCGAGCCTAGAAAATAGATGAATTCTAGAGGTCAGTGTCTACTATCCTCTAGCAAATGAATAATGACCAATCTACAAAGGAGGAATTGAAAACACAGGTGGCAGAGCTGACCGCCTTCATACAAGGATGGACTTCATCAGGAGAGGAAGCTCCAATGGAATCGCTTGCACCTGCCTTGCTCTCAAAGGAGGTAAGTAAAATGGAAATAATGAAGAATTGGACCAAGTCTACCTCAGTTTGGTTCGACATGGTGATTTATAATGGTGATATGGGCATCTATCGTGCAACTAAAATGCACAATGAATTATGGGTATTGCAAAAGGAGGTTGAGGAGGAAATGGACGTCTAGAAAGAGTTTCCTAAACTCTACAGGATAACATATCCAAAATTGGAAAGCATAATCAAGCTCACTTGAGGAGTTTAGGAGGAGTTAGAGTTACCCAAGGAAGATCATTGGCTATCCGAGGCCTGGCAACTAGGTTTTGAGTACAAGAAATAAATTTTGGAAAGAGCCTTACAGGAGTTGGAAGCTCATCATGAATGGATCGTAGAACACCAGGCTGATAGTGATGAGTATTTGAAGATGATGACAGGTTATGAAATGCCTACCCTAGAGTTAGATCTAGAGGCCATTAAACAGGAATTTCATAAGAAAATGGAGCAGAGAACTGACAATACTTTGTCGACCGATTTTATGGATTTTTCTTCCAAAGCTTTCACTGAGTCAAAATAGATACTTAAAGCTGTGCCAAAGTGCACCAAGCACTGGGACCAAATAACGAAAGGGTTTAAGAGAATCACTTTCTAGATCTCCAAATCAGAGATTTCTAAAGAAAAGAAGTTAATAGCCATGATCGACAAGTTTGTAGAATATGCTACTCTATAGAAAGAAGTTGGGAGCCTATTATTGATGATGAATACCTGCTAAAATAGATGATAAGCTAGAAGTCGGCTAAAAGACAAAATAGACTAGAAGACAAAATAGGGAAAAAGAAAAAAGGTCTATTTTAATATTGTAATATATTGGGGGTAGGTGAAACCCTAAGTTAGAATGAGTCTGGGCTACTCATTGTAAATGAATCTTTTCCATTCATTTTACTCTTTGAAAACTATAAATAGGGGCATCCTCTCATTTTCAAGGGAGAGATGATTTGTTGTGTAAAGACATGTTGCTACAAAATATATGAGAAAAGCATTTATTTAATGGTTTCTTGTGTGTTACTCTCCATGTGTGCATGATTCTATCTCCAATAGTTAATTTCAGCTTTGTTATTTCAAGTTTAAGTTCCTTTGCTATTATTAGTTCAAGTTGTGCTTTAATGGTGGATGTATGCTATAGTGTTTGATGCATTTTTAGCTCATAATTTTGGCCATTTGTTGATGAAAAGTTGCTATGTAAAGTTAGTCCAAGCTTATTTATTTTCCTGCACCAAATTTCAATTGTTATTCATGCTTAAAAGGTGAATATACAATCTAAAAATCTGCAAAGATCCCTTGAAGATTGCACTAGTTTTATGAGACTGTGGGCTATCCCTAGTTAAGTAAAACTTAGTTTTTTGGAAGTTTGTCCACTGTAGCATCCTCCATTGTTACTATTAATCTTAGTTGGAGATTTAGGAAAACTTCTAACCCTTTCCCCTTTTGATATTTCTTTAAAATTTGAAGTTAAAGAAAAGTTCCAACATCATTGTAAAGCCAAATATGATGAACACATGGAGTTTTAGCTTTTTGTTCTGAACTTGCAGGAACTGTTCATCATTTCCAAAATTCATGAAACTCCATTATCATACCCAAAACTCCCATGCTTAGCGAACCATAAAGGCCCCTTGTGATTACCAACAAATCATAACAAACAACTAAGCTTTTTTATGCACTGTCATGACCTGACACTCAAGAGCCCTTGGGGTAGTTTTTTGAAACTTAGTTGCAGAAAGTTACCTTTCAAGAGAGGCATCACACTTGTGTACTGCCTATTTTGAGAAGTGAAAAAACACACATCAACACACTAATTTTCCTCTCTTTTGATTAAAAAATGGAAATTATTTAATTAAATGTTATAAATCCTGTTTGATTAAAAATTTCTAATTGTTTAATTAAAGTTCCTAATTTCCTCCACTTGCACAATTATATAATTTTTAAATTGTTTAATTGGTTAATTTCCTCCAATCATTCAAAGAATATTATTATGGAATATTTCTCCTTTTCAAATTTAAATATTTCCCTCCAAATAGAAATATCTCCCACATGATCCTAAAATTAAGGGATTTGTTATTATCTCAAACAATTTGGACCTTTGATTAAAATACTTTCAATCCATGTCATTAGAAATTATCAACCCTTGATTTGATCTTTGATCCATTCCATCTTCTCTCCAATTTCATCCTTTGATGAGCCAACTGAATCTCAACCATTGATTCATTCCAAAAATATATAAATAGTCTTCATTTTATATGAATTGTCATTCACAAGCATTCAAGTAACCAAGCTATACCAAAATTTACACTCACCTTTGAGATAAATTTGTGAATCAACCTCACCATTATCAACCTTTATCAAAGATTTTGCATAACTCATCATGGATTAGGCTTGAAGCTAAGCACTCCACATCAAATTCATTACTAATCCCCAAATGGGATTGAGATTTGCATTTGCTAACTATGTTTTGAATTGAATTACTTTGCTATTTCATGTTGTAATTAAGCTTTATTAGTAATTTTGAAGAATTTCATTGGAATATGGCTTACCTTGATCATTTGTTTGTTTTATTAGTTAATTTCAATTGCATTTTATCTTGTTAATCTTCCATGTTCACAATATTAATAAATTAGAGAAATCATTAACCCTAATTAGAAAAGCAAAAGAAAATCTAGCATAGATGGTAGAAAATTTAAATTAGTATAAAGAATAAGTTGAGATGGATAGGGAAGGATAAAAGCTAGGAATGTTTAGCTAGGGCCTAGAAGTAAGGGTGATTGGCCAATTGATTTTATAACTCAAAAAACAAATTCTATTCCAGATCTATAAAATCTTAAGGTCAAAATTAACAAAGGGTTTGAGGGACTGGTAACTTTAATTTCTAAATTTAAATCTCTAAATTTAAGTGTAGATATTTAAATGATGTGGTGAGTAGAAATTTGTGCATCTACAAAAGGAGAAAATGTTGAAATATCAGGTAAAGAATAAAAATGAAGAAAAAAATGTTTAAAAAAATGTTCAAAGGCATGCAACTTCCATAAATAGAATTGAAGCCTTTGAACAAGGATGCCATAACTCAATTTTATTTAATGAAATTTTACCAAGTTATGATGAGTCATAAAAAGATATATCCCCTAAAATAAAAGGATACTATGAAGAGGTGACCCATCCAAACCAAGAGTTACCCCTTGTTCCATCTAAAAAAAGAATTCATCAAAATATATATTTAGTGGAATGTTTAGATAGAGGAAGAGGAAAGAAGATAGTTTGTGACATTATGTGAAGATATTTTGGGAGATAATGTCTTTGATAGTAGCTTGCATAGATATAAATTTGGAGAGAAAATTAGTAAATTAATAGAATGTTGTTTAGTAAGTGTGATGAATATTTGAATGAAAATATACCTATAAGGCTATAAGTAAATGCAAAAAAGGTATAAGAAAAATTAGAGGAGAAACCTCAATAAACAGTGACAAATAAAAGGAGCCTAATACTCTAAAAATGGAACAAAATCAAATCAAATTTCCTATCTTTGTCACAAGCACTGAAGGAGCAACTAAACATATCTTTTTACTAGAGTCTACCTAGAGAAGGAATGCAATATGGGGTAAGTAGATGAAGCTCTATGGCTGTGGTAGGACCTTAAAGGATGAAGCACTCAAGTGGAATATAGATTTTCCCTTACATGAAAAATAATGGGCCAATATAAGGGAGGAATCCTTAAAAAACTTCCAATATCCAAAGTTTCCCTTAGAAAGTATGAATATGATGAGGGAAATGATACAAATAAAGAGAAAAACAATAAGATAATTTTACGAAATATTTTATGAGAGTAGTCAGTAAGCTAGAAGAACCACTTACTAAAAAGTAAAGAATTGCATGGTTTGTTTCTAGATTTTTAACTAGGGTTAGAGCATCCATAGAATAATTCTCAATAGTTCCACTTAAGAGGTAGATTTATCTTCTAGAATTGAATCACAACCATGGAGAAGAAAAATAGAGAAACATGAGAATAAAAAAAATAGAAAAATTAAAATTAGAGTTGGAGAAATTGAAGATCAAATATGAGATATCAGGAAAAGGGGAGAATCATAGTGAGGTCTTACTAGAAATAAAATATGGTGCATTTATATTCCAATGTAATGTCCCCTACTTGGAGTATGCTTGAATTTTCCTTAAGAGAACATTACACAATATAAAATTGTTTAACAAATAATATTTCCTAGAAAATCATGTAAGAGATATTCAATTTAAGAGTAAATGAACTATTGACATTTATGAAAAGGGGAGAATAATAGTGAGGTCTTACTAGAGATAAAATATGGTGCATTTATGTTCCAATATAATGTACCCTACTTGGAGTATGCTTGAATTTTCCTTAAGAGAACATTACACAACATAAACTTGTTTAACAAATAATATTTCCTAGAAAAACATATAAGAAATATTGAATTTAAGAATAAATGAACTATTAACATTTATGAAATAATGAATAATGACTTAAAATTGAATCTAATCTATAGAATCCTTCCCGATAATCAATTTGTTGGATGTTGTGGTTGTGTTGCTGATATGTGGTTGTAATTGATATCAACACTATTAGCATTAATCTCTTAGAAGCTGTATATGTCGAGGTTATTGAGAAAATTGTAATGAAATAAGTTGCAGGTTATCAGTGGTGAAGTGAAGTTCAGTCTTTTGGTGAGTTGAATACATTGATGATCAGTGGTTGTGGACTAAAGGGTTTCCTGTCGAGTATATCTAGTTTATCCACGTTAAGTTTCAGAGATCCGCATGAAGATTTGATTGAGTTATGAAGATTTGTATTTTGATAAATTTTTTGCTACTTCAGTTGGTGTTCCTGAATGAAGATGATTTGATTTTAGCAAGTTCAATTATTGTGGATGCTTCTCTAGTGTTTAATGATGTTTGTGGATGTTTCTATATCATGCTCTATCTATGTTGCATGTCTGTATTGATCGTGGTGCTTGTGATTCAAGATTTTCTCTTGTGTGTTCATGTTTTTCATGTTCTTGGCCGACAAGGTTTTGTAATGTGTTGTGGATCTTGGAAGGTTAATTTTTGAAGGTGGTTCATGTTTGAGAATTTTTTTTTGGGTCTCCACTATATTGTGGCTGACCTTGGTTGATTCACATTAATAATCTTTAATGTTTTAAGCCGACAGTTTATATTCATTTTATTATTTTCTTGAGGCTGACTTGTAGCGATATAATTTCTTGTTGCAGATATATAAGAGCAATTTTTTTTTATCATTTGAAGGCATGAGTGTGTGATTCCTATGTGTGAATATTGTTCAAATATTTTGAAGGCAGAAGTAGAGTGTGAAGAAGAGTGAAGAAGAGTGAAGAAGTGATTCTATGCTTAACCAAAACTATAATCAGGCATTAGCAGATGCTATTTTTCTCAGTTCAAATTTTGTGGATGTAATTCAATCTTTTGTAAGATAGTGTGTCTTCCTTTGGGCAGTAAGCCTATCTGTAATTGAGTAGTGATCTCTAGGTAGTGTTCCTGAATGCATGTGCATTCCCCATTCATATTTCTTTATACTTTTAATAGGGTATAATCTTGTGGACTGATCTCCACCGTGGTTTTTCCCCTAATAGGGTTTCCACGTAAAAAATATTGGTGTTATGTGTGTTTCTATTATGTTGTTGATTTATGCTTTCATGGTTATTGATCAGATATGAGAATAAGGTTAATAAGTTGAATAAGTTTGAAATTATGTGACAACTGATTCACCCCCTCTCTCAGTTGTCTGCCCCTATGTTGCCAACAATTGGTATTAGAGAAGGTTCCTTGGAAGAAGTTTAACAACTTGAGGTCATTTAGGATGGTGACATACAAGAAGGAAAATCTGAGATTTGATGGAAAAAATTATTCTTTGTGGAAGACTCGAATGAAATGTCATCTGAGATGCATTGGTGAAACCTACTGAAGAATTACAAGCAATAGGTATGTTATTCCTTAGAATGGTCCTACTACTACTGCTGAGATTAGAGATGCTGAGTACAATATCAGAGCTAAGGAAGCATTGCTGAGTACCTTGACTGATTCAAAGATGAAAAATGTTATGGATCTGAAGACTGCTTATGAGATCTGGAAAAAGTTGGAAACTTTGTATGAAAGTGATGCTGATGTGAAGATTGCTAAGTTGCAGAGTCTGAAAAGGAAATATGAAATGTTGAGAATGGGTGATGATGAGAACATTACTACTCTCATGCAAAGAGTGAATGAAATTGTGTGTGGTATCAAATGTGCTGGTGGATAGTTGGACAAATCGAAGATTGTTGCTAAAGTTCTTAGATCCTTTCTTGCTTCATACAAAGTCAAAGCTACAACTATTGAAGAGCTTCAGACTATAAAAAATGTTACCAGAGATATGCTGATTGGTAAGCTTACTACTTGTGAGTTGAGTGAATTTGGTGATGCTCTTCCTAAGATAGAATCTACATTCAAGGCCACTACTTTTGGTAGAGATAAACAAAGATACGATCTTGGTGAAATTTCATCAAGAAAGATATTCAAGTATGAGGAAGAAATGAGATAGATTGAGGAAGAAGAAAGAGAGCTAGAAGAGCTTGAAGCACTTATTGTCAAGAGAGAAGCCAGAGGAGAAGGTAAGTATAAAGGAAAATTTCCTATTAAATGTTTTTCTTGCAATAAGATAGGTCATTTTTCATCAAGATGTCCGGAAAGAGTTCCTAAACCAAGACCTAACAAGCCTAGATTTCAAAGAAAGTGCTATTATGTTATTGATGAAGGTGTGACAGTTGATGAATCTGATAAATGAAATGGAAGTGAAGATGCATGTGTATTTATTGCTATCAAGGAAAATGATCTAGCCCCTACTGAGTCTGTTAGTTTCTCTAATGTGGAGAAAGCTCTAGCGGCTAGAGTTGAAGAGAAAGATGAATGGGTGATTGATAGTGGATGCTCTCATCACATGATAGGTGATAAAAGCAAGTTTGTGAGTCTAGAAAATTATGATGGTGGTGTTGTAAGATTTGAAGATGATAAAGCCGGTGTTATCCATGGTAGAGGATCCATTTCTCTTGATGGTAAGAATAATACTGATGATGTTCTTTATGTGGAAGGTTTGAAGCATAATAGTTTAAGCGTTGGATAGATGGTTGACAAGGGATACAATCTTCAGTTCAAGGATGGAAAGTGTAGAATATTGGGTAGTTCTAGAAATGTGATTGCTTTGGTAAAAAAACAAAAGGTAACATCTTTCACCTAAATGTTGCTAGTAAAATTTGTTTGATTGCTCAAGTTGATGAAAGTTGGTTGTGGCATAGGAGAATGTGTCATGTAAAATTTGACAATATTGTTAAGATAAGTTCTACTCAGGTAGTGAGAGATCTTCCTAAGTTGGTAAAGCCTACTAATACTATATGCAAGGAATGTCAGTTAGGGAATCAAACTAGAATTTCATTTTGGAGCAAACAACATTGTTCAAAAGAAGTGTTGGAGCTTGTTCATATTGATTTATGTGGTCCTTCTAGAATCAAAAGTTTACAAGGAGATAGGTACTTCATGTTACTTAGTGATGATTACTCTAGTTTGATGTGGGTTGCTTTCTTAAGGGAGAAATATGAAGCACTGGAGAAGTTCAAGATTTTTAAGGCCATGGTTGAGATAGAGATGGGTTTGAAGATTAAATGTTTGAGATCAGACAAAGGTGGTGAATTCACTTCTTATGAGTTTAATTCTTTTTGTGAAGTGCATGGAATAAAGAGATAATTATCTATCCCACAAACCCCTTAGCAAAATGGATTTGTGGAAAGGAAGAACATGATAGTTCAAGATGCTGCTAGAACTATGATGCTGGAAGGAAATGTTCCTCATATCTATTGGAGAGAAGCTATGATTACTACTGTTTACATCCTCAATCGGGTACAAGTCAAAGGTGATATTGGTAATACCCCTTTTGAGCTATGGACTGGTCAGAAGCCTACTATTAGATATTTCAAAATCTTTGGGAGTAAATGCTATATCAAAAGAGATGAAGAAATATGAAAGTTTGATGCTAGGAGTGATGAAGGAATCTTTCTTGGTTATTCTACTAAAATCAAGGCCTACTGGTGCTACATTAATAGATTGAAGAAAATAGTTGAAAGTGCAAATGTCAAGGTTGATGAAGACATAGCTAGACCATACAGAACCTATGGATATGATTCAGATGATCAAAATGATAGTACAAAGACATGAAAGAAAGTTCAGACTTCAAATCAAGTTCAAATCATTCCAGTGAATTAAGAAGATCAAGAGGAAGGAACTAGTGAAAGTGCAAAAGAGAGGACACAAGAGTTTGAAGTTCAAGAACGTCCTAAGACTCCAAGGTATTTAATATTGAATCATTTAGAAGATCAAATCATAGGTGATAAGAACAAAGGTGTTCAGACCAGGAGAAAGATTGCAAAAAAGTACTATTTGATTTCAAAGACTGGGCCAAATAATGTGAATGAAGCATGCAAAGATGAACATTGGGTGGAAGCAATGAAAGAAGAGCTACAAAAAATTGAGAAGAATAATACATGGATTCTTGTTCCTAGACCTAATGATAAAAATGTAATTGGAACTAAATGGGTCTTTAGAAACAAGATGAATGAGCAAGGTGAAGTTGTTAGAAACAAAGCAAGATTGGTGTGCAAAGGATATTCATAGATGGAAGGAATTAACTTTGAAGAATTTTTTTCCCTTCTTGCTAGAATTGAAGCTATGAGATTGTTTCTTGCTTATGCTGCTTACAAAAATTACAAGGTTTATTAGATGGATGTCAAGTCAAAATTTCTAAATGGCGAACTGGAAGAAGAGGTGTATGTAGAGCAACCTGATGGATTTCAATTGATTGATCAAGGAGATATGGTTTTTCGGTTGAAGAAAGAATTGTATGGACTTAAGCAAGCCCCAAGAGAATGGTATGCCAGATTGGACAAGTATTTGTTGAAGCTTGGATTCAATAAAAGTACTATTGATAGTAATCTGTATTTTAAGATTGATCATGATAAAGATTTGTTTGTGGAAGTCTTTGTTGATGATATCATTTTTGGAGGAGATGATGGTTTGTGCATGAAGTTTGTTGATGAGATGCAAAATGAGTTTGAGATGTCTATGATTGGTGAGATGAAATTATTTTTGGGATTGAAAATTATTCAGTTAGATAAAGGGATATTCATATATCAATCCAAGTATGTGAAAGAATTGTTGAAGAAGTTTGGTACGGAGGATTCAAATCCAGTTGGTACACCTATGGTGACCGGATGCAAGTTGACACAAAATGATGATTCTCCAAAAGAAAATCAAACTAGATACAGATTGATGATTGGTGGATTGCATTACCTAACTCAAACTAGACTAGATATCATGAATGATGTATGTATTATTGTAAGATTTCAAGCTGATCCTAAGGAATCTCATGTAATTGCTATGACAAGGATTTTTAGATACTTGAAGGGGATGGTTGATTTTGTCATGTGGTATGCTAAAGGTGATGATATTACTTTGAGTTCTTTTACTGATGCTGATTGGGCAGGTGATGTGGATGATAGAAAGAGTACTAGTGGTGGTACATTTTTCTTGGGTAAGAAGTTGATTTCATGGTTAAGTAAGAAGTAGAATGCCATTTCTTTGTCTATTGTAGAGGTAGAATACATTGTTGTTGCTAAAAAATGTACTCAAGCTTTGTGGATGAAGTAGATGTTGAAAGATATCAGAGTTGTGTATGATGAACCTATTCCTATATTCTGTGATAATTCAAGTGCTATTAACATTTCTAAGAATCTTGTGCCCCATTCAAATACCAAGCATATATCTATCAAGTTTCACTTGTTGAGAGAGAAGGTGAGTGAAAAGGAAGTTAGATTGGAGTATGTGCCTACTAAGGAGCAGATTGCAGACATCTTTACAATGCCATTTCCTAAGGATACTTTTGAGTATCTTAGAGGGAAGTTAGGTGTGATTAACCCTCCTAATCAGAACTAAGATGCATTTCCTTTCATAAATCCATGCGTTTCATAGTCATATTCTTATCCAGATTGATACTGTGGTGGCTGCTACTCAGGGGGAGTAGTCAAATGTTCAAATATGTGGTCCAGAGCTTGTGTAGAGAAAAGAGATATTTGTCATTGATGTCAAAGGGGGAGAAGAGTCATGAAAAAAATTGTGAATTATCTAAAGAGAAGAGTCATGTGGGAGAAGAGTTGTTGAGGAGAAAAGAGTCAGAACCTAAGGGGGAGTAAGTGCTAAAGATAGTTGCGTTGATGGTGTTTTTCACATCATGTGTTGCCATCAATGCTAAAGGGGGATATTGTTGGATGTTTTGGTTGTGTTATTGATACCTGGTTGTCATTGGTGTCAACACTATTAGCATTAATGTCTTAGAAGCTGTATATGTCGAGGTTATTGAGAAAATTGTAATGAAATAAGTTACAGGTTATCAACGGTGAAGTGAAGTTCAGTCCATTGGTGAGTTCAGTACGTTGATAATCAATGGATGTGGAATAAATGGTTTCCTATCGAGTATATCTAGTTTATCCACGTTAAGTTTTAGAGATCCACGTAAAGATTTGATCGAGTTATGAAGATTTGTATTTTGACAATTTTTCTGCTGCTTCAAGTGGTGTTCTTGAATGAAGATGATTTGATTTTAGCAAGTTTAGTTGCTGCAGATGCTTCTCCAATGTTTCATGATGTTTTTGGATGTTTCTAGATCATGCTCTATTTGTGTTGCATGTTTGCATTGATTGTGGTGCTCACGATTTGAGATTTTCTCTTGCGTGTTCATGTTTTTCATGTTCTCAGCTAACAAGGTGTTTGTAATGTGTTGTGGATCTTGGAAGGTTAATTTTTGAAGGTGGTTCATGTTTGATAATTTTGTTTTGGGTCTCCACTATGTTGTGGCTGATCTTGGTTGATTCACATTAATGATCTTTAATGTTTTGGGCCAATAGTTTGTATTCATTTTATTATTTTCTTGAGGTTGTCTTGTAGCGATGTAATTTCTTGTTGCGGATATATAAATGCGATTGTTTTATCATTTGAAGGAATGAGTGTGTGAAGTGTGCAAGTCCTATGTGTGAATATTGTTCAAATATTTTGAAGGCAGAAGCAGAGTGTGAAGAAGAGTGAAGAAGAGTGAAGAAGTGATTATGTGCTTAACCAGAACTATAATCAGGCATTAGCAGATGCTATTTTTCTCAGTTCAAATCTTGTGGATGTAATTCAATATTTTGTAAGATATTGTGTCTTCCTTTGGGTAGTAAGCCTATTTGTAATTGAGTAGTGATCTCTAGGTAGTGCGCCTAAATGCATGTGCATTCCCCATTCATATTTCTTTATACTTTTAATAGGGTATAATCTTGTGGACTGACCTCCACTGTGGTTTTTCCCCTAATAGGGTTTCCATGTAAAAAATCTTCGTGTTATGTGTGTTTTTGATGTGTTGTTGATTTATTCTTTCATGGTTATTGATTAGATCTAAGAATAAGGGTTAATAAGTTGAATAAGTTTGAAATTCTGTGACAATTGATTCACCCCTCACTCTCAGTTGTCTTCCCTTGTGTTTCCAACACAATCATGGTAGGGGTGGGTGAGAAAAACATAGTAGGGCATTAGGAAAGGTACATCCAACCAAGAAAATCCCTTTCCATCTTAGGAACATCCAATAAGCTAATTCCTTTAGGAACATCCACCAAGACAATCCCTCTAGGGACATTCACCAAGACAATTTCTTTAGGAACATCCACCAAGGCAATCCCTAAGTTTCCTTTTGTCAATACGGCTCCTTTCCAAAATTACACATGATTGGTTAAGGGAAAGATGTGAATCATAATAATAAAAAAATTTATTATTTCCCTTATGTACTAATCTAGGCCATCCTATATTTCATATTAGTCACTATGAAATCATATATATAAATTCATATGCTTATTAAAATTATATATAAAATGTATAGATATTCCTTTGCATACCAATTATTTATTACAACAGTGGCTGCTACTTGTCTGAGTGCAGATTTATTTCCCAATCATTTGATACCCAAACTTGACCCCCTTTCACTTCTTTTTATATTCCCAGGATGGTAAAAGACATGGATTTCCATTGTATTTTTCCCTTAATAAGTGACACGTCCCTCTTCATAACCAATCACTACTTCCTTATGTCATGTCCCTTGGAGGAATAGATGCTGCTGGGAGTTGTTATTTTCATTTGATTTATTATGAAGGGAATCACTTCCTTATTAATCGCTTCCCTTTATCTTTGTTTTATTTATTTTTGTCTTTTTCCACATTTCCATTTTCTAATTATTTTTTCTTACTTCCTAATGCATAATTGTAAGTATAATTTATGTTGCATCATGGGGGAATGACAACTTGCCCTTCTCGAGATTGCTTGTCCTCAAGAAAATTTAAACTTGGGTGATAAAAGATCTCGACACCTTCCCAAGTGGCTTCCTCTTCCGACAATCCCTTCCACTTAACCAGATATTCAGGAATAACCTTGTTTCTTAATCTCTTCTCTCGCATAAGAAGAATGAACTCAGGTTCCAATATCAAATCACTTTCATCATCCAATGGGGGAAATTCTGAACAAGGGGTGACACATTTTCCTAGTACCCTTTTGAGTCTAGACACATAAAAGACATTATGAATTCAACTATTTATAGGTAGTTCCAGCTCATAGGTAACCTCCCTTATTCTCCTTAAAACCTTATATGGTCCATAAAATATTGGTTGAAGCTTCTCATCTCGGCTAACCTTGATGGACAATTGTTTGTAAGGCTATAATCTTAAGAAGATGAGGTGCCCAAATTTGAATGTTCTCTTAGTGCTCTTTTGATTGGCATACATTTTCTATTGGTTTTGTACTTGGTGTAGATTATCACTAAGAGTATTCATGATATCCAGATTTTGTTGTACAATGTCTCTTGCTCTTGGTACATGGCTTCCTTGGAGGATTAAAATTCCAAATGATATTGCTTCATACCCATACAAAGCTTTGAAGGGACTCATCCCTATTGGCATATGATGAGTGGTGTTGTAACAATATTCTCCAAGATGTAACCACTTAATTCGTGCATTTTTTTGGCTTGTAACATAGTTCCTTAGGTATCCTTCCACCCATTTATTGAAAATCTCAGTTTGTCTATCAGTTTGGGGATGATAGCTTATACTTGGCATGGGTTCCATTCCTACTAGTCAAAATAGTTCCTACCAAAATAAGCTAAGGAATTAGCTATCTCTATCATTGATGACGTTTCTCGGTAGACCATGTAAGCTAAAAATTTCCTTGAAGAAAACCTCATCTACTTTAGGAGCCCTATAATCTATAGATATAGCTATAAAAAGAGAATACTTGGTTAGATGGTCCACCACAATGTAAATACAATATTTTCCTTGTACTTTGGGTATCCTTGTTATGAAATCCATGGAAAAAATTTCCCATTTTTGATTAGGCATAGGTAGAGGTTCGAGGAGGCCTATTGGGTGAGTTTTTCTATTTTTTTCTTTTGGCATGTCATGCATTCTTGAACATGTTTTAAGATGTATTTCTTCAGACCTTTCAAAGAATATTTCTCCCTTGTTTATAGGTTTTGTAATATCCTGGGTTTTTGACTAAGGGGTTGTCATGGTACTCTCTAATGATCTTCTCCTTAATATTTGAACCTGGTACTAGATATATGCTATCTTTGTATAGATTGAGTTCTTCCACTACCTTGTATTCTTAATCTTGTATATTTCCCTCTAAGATGTTGTTTGCATGTGAATCTTTGTCGTATTAAACAATGATTGAGCTTTTCCATTCCATATAAATGCTTGTTATGGATCAAAGTAGGGTTTCTGAGATAGTGCATCAACTACGGTGTTGTTATTTCCTTTTAAGTATTCTATATAAGCTTCTATCTTGCTAACCCATTTTTGTTGATGATCATTTAGATATTTTTGGTTTAGGAAAAACCTTAAGTTGTTGTGACCAATTTTAACGAGGAACTTCCCATAAACTAGGTATTGCCTAAATTTGGCTAGTGCGTGCATAATGGCTAGAATTTCTTTGTCATAAATGGTGTAATATTTTTTAGTTTCAAGGAGTTTGTAACTTTTAAATGCAATGGGGTGTTTGTTTTGCATAAGTACTTCTCCAATTCCTTCCCCGAATGCATCACACTCTAGCTCAAATGATAATGTACGATCTGGGATTGCTAGAATGGGAGAAGATCTCCTTATCTTCTTAAGGTTTTCAAAATCTTATTGGGCTACTTCATTCCATGCAAAACCTCCCTTTTTTGTTAATGAAACATAGAAAAATAGGATAGGGGGAGATTTCCCCCAAAAATAGAAAAGTGGATTCAAGGAGGGAAAAAGAATCCCATTCTTCTATTTTCATTAGGAAATGAGATCCAAATCAAACATTGACCAACAACCCTTAGGAAAGTCAACCTAAGACGTGAATCTTTAGATTTCCCTTTTTGCTAGGATGGGGGTATGAACTAAATAGCACATTGGGGAGAAATAATTAACATAGCAAATTAAATCCAAATTACAAGCTATAAAGTGCATTTAGAAGCTAAATCATAATATTGATGGAACCTAAAGAATTTAGGGAGAGTTTGGAAGGGTTAAATGTTACATACCTCTCACAAAGAGTGCTTTTTTGGGCCTCACCGAGGACTCATTCGCCCAATGGCGAATGTGTCTTGGATAAGGATTTAAAAAATACATTTCTATGTTTTTTTCTTCAATTTCTACACTCCTAAATCCTAGGTGTTCAACTCTCGAAAGTCAGAAATGAATTCTGTAGAATACTTTCTGTGACAGTGCAAGAAAGATGAAAACTTCGACAACTTTGCAACTTTGACAACTTTGCAACTTTGACAACAACTTTTTTTTCTCCACTTGATCCTAAACCTAAAACCTTGAATCACATATCAAAGGAGAAGAAAAATGTTGATTTTTTAGGGAATATGGGTTTTCCAAACTCCGTTTTGGTAATTAAACCTTGTAATGAAATAATGCATAAATGAAAGATGAATGAACAATGCAATGCCACTACTCACCAATACTCAATTGAACCTTGGATTGAAAATCAGAAACATAACATGAAATGACTTTAATGTATGTAGATCTTGATCATAGAATTTGACATGAAACAATGGCTTGAATATGCTTGAATTGATCTTCAATGCTACAACATCATATTAGCTCAACAACATCTGTGACTTTGACATGATGATTGATATCTCGATTGCTGCAATAAAATTTAATAATCTACCCTTGAATGCATTCTTGAATGCTATTGAATGCTATTGTGAAAGTACCCTTGATTGCTCATGAAAATTCTTAGATGAAACTAGATGAATAGCCTTGTATTTATACATAACTCAAGATTAAATCTTGAAATTCAAATAACACAAGCCGACATCAGATCTATGATTTGAAATCATTAAAATACTACAAAAAAACATATTCCAAGGGGGTATCCTAGGGTTAAGTGAGGACCCATTCACCATAGGGCAAATGGGTCCTTGCATGCTTAAGTAGGACACACTTCGGGGGATGTGAAATGATATGTCAAAAGGGGGTCTTAGAACCTATTGAGGACCCATTTGCTAGGTGGTGAATGGGTCCTAGGTCACTAGCCTAGGACACATTCCTTGCAAAATTAAGTGTTGTGTAATATTATTTAAGACTGTCAAGTGTTATCCCTCAAAATTTGCAATTAATTAGGCTTAGATTTGAATTTAAGGGGCCAATTAAGCTTGAATTAACCTCAATTAATTAATAAAGCCCTAGATTAATGTGAAAGTGTAAAGATACACTTTACAACACCCTAAATAAGGCACCATTAAGTCCATTTTATTAAAAGGGTCCTAAAATTAATGTGAATGTGAAAAACACATTACAACACTAAATCAAGGCAACATTAAGCTCATTTTAATATTAATTATTCATTCCCAAACTAAGGAAAAAGGGATACTTTTTCCATTACTATAATTAATTATGTGAGTGGGGCAACAATTTTGGAAAATCCTTTGAAAAATTATCGGTAGTAACTACATAAGCCCACAAATCCCCTAAGGTGGGTTAGAGTTCTTGGTTTTGGCCATTATCTGATGGCTTTTATTTTTTCCTCATCCACTCTTACTCCTTGTGCATTGATCTTATGTCCTAAATATATGATTTCTCCTAATACAAATTAACACTTGGAGGCCTTGGAATATAAGATATCCTATTCAAGAATTCCTAAGAATTCATCAATATGTTTAAGGTGCTTCTCCCATGTTTTTCTATAAATTAAAATTTCATCAAAGAATATAAGTAGGAATCTCCTTAGTTGTTTCCTAAATATATGGTTCATGTATGATTGGAATGTTTTTTTTTTAAATAAAAGGCTAATAGCCTATATATTATTTATTTATAAATATTAATTACAATATGTATTTACACCTCAAAATTGATTAGACTTTGATCAAATAATTTTGCTACCATTTATGCTATAATCATAGGCCTTTCAGTTGTATACATAGCCATGAAAATTTAGGATGCTATTTTTCAAAATGTAGTATATGTTGTAAATTTCAATGTCTAGAGGAGATATATGAAGTTGCATGTTGCGAAGATTTATCCAGATACAAGTATGTGCATACCAAAATGCTGCTCATCAACACCAAAATCGCTTCATTCACCACTTACCAATTGTAACTTGCATACCAAAAAACCACCTAGCAGCACCAAAAAATGCTTCCATCAATGCTGCCATCTACTTCTACAAACATGACTAACTACTACTTCTTCGATTTCCAACCCAAAAAAGAATTGGCGTGGCCATTTTCTTATTCTTCGATCTGCATTATCTCCACTGAGTTCTCAACTTGCTCTTCATTTCCCTCTTCCATATTTTGAGAGTTGGTAGTAACATTCATATTAGGGATAGCTTGAGGTTGATGGAAATTTCCTTCTTGAGGGAGAGGCACCAAAATATTCTGATGCAAATTTTGGGGTACCCCCTGCGATGTTGGAGGAACTCTTTCTGGCTGACGGTGATTAACAGAGGCTGTTGTATGGTAACAATTATGATGTAGTAGGAAAGACACATAATGGTACTTCTCCCTTAAGCATTTAGACATCTCCCTTCCCAGATGATGACTGTACCTTGACAAAGCTCTATTAAGATGACTTGGGTCACTATGCTCAAGAGAAGATTTTAAGGCATCAAAAACATTGAAAAATGCTCTATTGTGGGGTAAGAAATGCAATGGAAAAATTACACCAACAGCCATCACCCATACCAAACACATATTTATGGGTGCAGTCCAAGAGGGCATCATTTTGAAGGTATACTTCATTAACCATTTTTTTTGCTATTAAACTCACTGATTCTAGACATTGCAACATATCCATGAGTTTGGAGATAAAAATAGACATAATATTTGAAGGAAATATTAACCTTCTTGTCTTAGGGTGATGGATTTTCATCCCTATGACACACTTGAGGCATTTGTAATCACAAGGGCACCAAAGCTTGAACAATACCTGCAATCGAGCTTCATCCAAGCTACCTAAGAACGAAATCTCCCAATGCTAAAAGTATGATTGGAATGTCCATAATGACATTGAAAGGTTGTTTTAGGGATATCTTCTTTCCTCATTCTAATTTGATGGAATTTAGATTGTAAGTCAATATTAGACAAGTATTTTACACCACGTAGTTCATCAATTCTTGGAATAGGGTAGCATTTTCTTATATTCTTTTGTTCAAGGCTCTATAATCTATACACATTCTCATAGTACGATCTTTCTTTTTCACTAATACCACTGAAGATGTACATGGACCTGAACTTGGTTGAATGTAACCCATTTATAGAAGCTCATTAATAGTTTTATTTCTTCTTTAAATTTTTGGGGGTGCCTATAAGGTGTGATGATTACGGGTTTATCCCATTTGTCAAGTTCTATGATATGTTCTAAACCTCTTTTGAGAGGAAGGCCCGATGGAATTTTTTTGAATATATTTTTGCGTTTCTTAACCTGGATGGGTTGTATATCCACATGTATGGCTTTTCCTTAGGGGGAGGAATTGTCAAGGATCATACATTGGGTGGCCCATTCTACTTGGCCATGTCTAAAGATTATTTTCATTCTTTTGGATGAGACTACTCTTGGGGATCCATCAGATAATCCCTATAAGAGGAATTCTTTTCCATTATGTTGAAAACAAAGTTCCAATTTTGGGAAGTCTAGGTAAAAACATCCCAAAGAGTGTAGCTAGGGGACTCCCATTTACATTTTTTTCCCCCATGTTTACAACATATAAATCTTCTTTAATTGGATGCTTTCCCAATGTAAGACTTAGTTGTGAAATATTTTTAGTACATGAGGTGGTAGATCCATTAGAAAAATATACATTAAAAGCCTTAAAATATTTTGTTTTTAAGTTCATTTTTGTGGCCACATTTTCATCAATAAAGTTATGAGTAGCCCCACTATCCACTAGTGTGGTTACCTTTTGTCCTTTGAGGACACCTGTAATCCAAAAAGGGTGATGCTTGGATACTTTGAGGTTGCAACTAAAATTCCATGTTCTTCCTCCTCACATTTTCTTATTTTGTTTTGGTTTTCTTCTTCTTCTTCTTCTTCCCATATTTCTTCATCAGATAGTGCTTCTATGCTGTATGCTTGGCTTCTCTTCCTACACTTGTGTCCTAGCTCCCATTTTTCCTTATATTTGTAGCATAAGTTTTTATATCGATTGCAAACATGTCCATGCTCCCATGTCTTTTTACATTTGTAACATATTTTATTTTTTTCTAATTTCTGCCCATTCACCTTTAGGAAGGAAGGCACTTCAATGTCTATCTTTTTGGTAGGAGGTTTTATCTTTTGGTAATATATTTTTGAGATGAATTTTGTGAAGTTGTAGGGATTTTAAGATTTCATCTTGGAGAGATGAGGGATCAAGGGCACTAACTAGGTCACTAATAGTTTTTGATATTCCATATATAAATAGGTAAGTGAGACTTTTTTCAATAATTTTGGGGACCATCTATAAATAAGAGTAACCACCAACATATCCTTCCTTGATGACTAGCCTATTGAGAAAGTACTTTAGTGGTTCGTGATTTGTAAAGAACATGAATGGTGTTGACACTAGGTAGTGTCTAAATTTTTGTAATGCATAAACCATGGCTAGGTCTTCTCTCTCATTAGTGGTGTAGTTTATCTTTCCTTAGATAGTTTCTGCTTGCAAAGGCTATTTGGTGATCTTTATTGCCCTTGGGTTCAGTTAATACTACTCCTATGAAAATTCTTGATGCATCTACATGTGCATAGAATGGTTTGATTGTCATTGCTTCTAACATATTTTCTAATTCTTCTTTAACTTTCTTCTTCATATTTTGGCTTAGTCGGTATGGTCTTTTTGGTACCAGTTTAGCTCCCTCTTTCAGTTGTATCTTCATGAATCTTGCTTCCACCTTTATGCCCTTTAGGTCTATAAATTTTCTAGGGAAGAGTTCTTCAGATTCTCATAAAATCTCTATAACTTGTGTCACTAGTCTATCATCCTAATAGTCTCCTATTTTGGAAAATTTAGGATCTCCTTTTTAGCAATGTTTTCTTCTTTTAGTTTGATTGGTTGGTTATAATACTTTTTTTTGGATTCTGTTGGAGATTCTAGTTCTCTTTCCCCTTGCTGGACTTCTATATCTATGTTGTGGGAGTTCTCATCATCTTTTTTGGTTAGATATAATATTTTCTTTGGTAATGTAGATTCTATATCGAGCCATGTATGTACCTCCATATGCCTTCTAATTGTGGAGGAAGTGTAGAGGTTTGTGGTATTTCCATCTCTTGAGTTTCATCTGGTTTGAATATTGTCTCCTTCATTTTGATCAATACATTATGTGTATGTATTTTTATTGTAAAAGGAGAAGGGATGATCGAAGTCCCTTGTTAGTTCTATCTAGTTTTTTGTTTCTTCTCTTCACTCTTAGTTGATGTACTAAGTCTATGCTACCAATGTTAGTGTCTAATATAAGTTTTGAGATGATCCTCTAGTAAAATTTGTCTGTTATAATTTGGTACTTCCTTATATTCTCCTTCCTCTAGTAGATATCTTATTTCAATTAAGGTTTTAAATATTGTCCATTATGTTAATTGTTCCCGATGTGCATTATGCCAACATGCAGTGTTACAAATAATTGTATATTTTAATATATTAAGTCTCCTTTCTCTAGTTTGATTTTTTTTCTATTTGTGTGATAAATTGTTAAAAACTAGGATCTTAGGATACTAATCATTATGAACAAGATATAAAATAAATAATTTGATGAGAATCATACAAGCATATATTTTACACATTACAAAAGATATACACGGGGAAACCCTTTTGAGTAAAAGCCCCATAAAGCATCACTTTATCAAAAAATTTACAATAATGGTCTATTATAACATAGAACAAACCTTGAGAACACTTCTCCATACTTCCACATGGCCCATAATACCTCATGTGCATAATGATAGAATTCACTATCAACCTCCAAATTTTCCATCTCTTAAATGAGAGAGATCTTCCTTAAATATATAGGAGAAAGGGTTACATAAAACCTAAAAGGGAATTAGTTACATCTATTCAATAACCCCCATTCATAAATAATAAATAATCTAATTATTATATTATAATTATTCCAAATGGGATATGCTTAATAAGTATATAATATATAAGGTTTTATAACATTATATTGGAGCAATATATAAATGTTATAAGGGTATGACCCCTTATAACATTATGTTCTAACACTCCCCCTTAATGTTAATAGGGGCATCACATGTCAATTTCCATAAAATAAAAAATAAAGTACCCCAATAACGTAGGTCTTCTTTGATAGTGACAAATAAGGACACAAACATATGCCAAGATAAAAGTCATGTATTATAGAACATGAAAGTAATCTCAAGTCATAATTTATAATCGTAGTGTTATAAAAAGGATTCTATCTATGAGATCTTATAAATATTTTTATTGGAGCCTAGGCCTCCTCAAATCAGCCTCACACCAAGTTCATTACATAGTGCTCGTAAGACTTAATACAATGTGCTTGTAGGACTTATTACAATGATTTTATAAGTAGAAGATTTACATAGAGAATAACATAAATAGATGTCTATAGGACTTATACAACTAGGATTTAGCCACTAGGTGGTGGCATTGACATGCACACTCCCCATCAATGACATTACCTAAGGCCAAACATTTATTTAAATTTGGAGCATATAATGGCTAAAAGTCTTATATTATTCCTATTAGGTCTCACATCTAGGATTTATCCATGAGGTGGTGTCATGCACACTCCCCCTCAATGGCATCACCTAAGGAAAATCACCGCACAAAGGATTTAATAAGTGATGGCTAAAATTCCAATCTAGTTCTTCTTGATCAAATTATACACTAGATATTTAAATGGATAGAATTGGAGAGAACTTTTATGATGGAATAATTTCACTTGAATAAAACTTGAGAGAACTATAATGATGGAATACTTTCACTTGACTAAAATTGGAGATAAATTTAATGATGGAATATTTTCACTTGAGTGAGGTGCCCATGACTTTCAATATTATTTTCTCTCTTTGGAAATGAGATTATTTGGTAAGAGTAAAATAGCTCTAGTTATCATATAGTAAAGTGGTATTTTTACAAGTATCTATTTGAATCTCTTTCATAAATATTCAAAGCCACATTGATTCTTCAAGTCCCACTTTTGTATTTTGGTAATATTGATTTAAAAAATAGAAGATAACTTTCTTAAAATATTACACGATCCATGTAAGAGCACTTGCACCATTTTTTTTGAAGACATATTCTAAAATAGAATCACAGTATAGTTAGTAATAAGGTAATCAAATTGTTGATTCTTGGTGCATTTTTTTTAATATAATTTTTTATTTTCTATTAAGCATATACTGTAGACACTGAAAAATGGCTTAAGCCTGCAACTGCATTTTTCATTATTAATTCAAGATACCCGCAAAATGATTAAATGATTTATCATTTAATTATATCTAACATCGCATTTCCTCTAAATTAATTAAATAGTTTTAAACATTTAATTAATTCATTTTCATTATTCTTCTAAAATTGGTTAATTATGTAAATTACATTAATTTACTTTAATTAAGTCACTAATTAATTCTAATATCTTCCTTTGATTAATTAAATAAGTTTCCTAAATTTATTTAATTACGTCATTTAAATTAAATCATATTCTCCCTACATCTAATTAATTCATATTCTCCCACATTTAATTAAATGAATAATATTTATTTAATCAATTATTCTGCCTATCATCTACAGTGCCTCCATAAATTAATTATTCTACCTTCTCATCTAAAGTGACTCCATAAATTGAATAATTCATTTAATTGATTTTGGAATCATGTACACAACTTCTTCCACAAAGAAAGTAATTAATTTTATAATTAATTCTTCTATTTGAGCGCATGTTTCCTACATTTTCAATCTAATATCTCATGCATAATTCTCTCCATTCCCAACTAACGCACTCTCTCAGTTCACTCACCTAACTAAACTGTCATCTCCTTTTGACTCACACACTCTTTTACTTATAATTCTTGACTAATCAATCAAAATGGCTAACTATTCAATCAAT
This sequence comes from Sequoia sempervirens, assembly GCA_007258455.2. Classification (NCBI taxonomy): domain Eukaryota; kingdom Viridiplantae; phylum Streptophyta; class Pinopsida; order Cupressales; family Cupressaceae; genus Sequoia; species Sequoia sempervirens. The sequence continues at coordinate 736,581,279 of VDFB02270651.1, read as the reverse complement.
CTTTCAACCAAATCATTTAACTATCCAATGAATCTAATCAATCAAATCACTTAACTATTCAATCAAATCCTCACACTCGATCTGGACCATTCAAAGGAAAATCAATCTCAACCATCGAATTTGTGAAGTTTCTATAAAAGAAGCTTCTGAATTCCATTCATGGGTAATCACAATCTTCAAAGTTTTGCTATAAAAATACTTACAGGCTAATATTGCACACTCACAATCTGAAGGCATTGAGATTTTTCAAAGCAATGTTGAGAAGAATAATGGAGATGAGTTAAGCAAGCATGGGAATTAGGTGATATGGTTCTTGTTTATTGAATTTATTTCTTGCATTGCACTTCATTATTGATTTGGGGATCTTAGCATGATTTAGGAAATTTGTGATTGTTGTCATTATTGTGCTTTCTTTATTCATGGTTATTTTCCCTTATCACATTTGGTGAACCCAATGTGAAGTCACAGACTTCGAGAAAATTCATAGCAAATTTTATTTTTTACAGGAATAGGTATGGATTGATGCATATGTGGCACAAAACGATGCATTTGACATCATGAAACACATCTGAAGATGGAAACACCGCATCTAACTTCAAGCGACGCATATGTGGCTTCCTGCAACACATCTGACTGGTGAAAATAATTTTTTGATTTCTAAAATTTTGAGTTCTGATTTTAATGATTAATGTTTGTTATGACTAATTCAAAGTTTACAATGTGTAATATGGTGGAGTTAACCTAGTTTTTGCAGGATGATTGAAAGAACACAAAAAAAATACAAACTTTCAAACTTTAAACGTATGGTTTTGCAAGACGTTTGTTGAAGAATGGATTTTGAAACTGATTGTCTGTATAGCTTAGATCATATTTCATTTGGTGAATAAAATAAACAATTGCTTATTGTGCTTGGTTTTTTTTCACATTTTTGTTTAGATTGAATCCTGATTTAATAACAAGAGTATCCTCTCCCCTTGTGCACTTGTGCGATCTTGGGTGTAAGAGAATTTGTTATTAACTCTAGAGGGCCTATCTTGGTGGGAAAAAGTACTCACCCCAAGATGAATCAAATTAGAAATGAGCTAAAGGCAAGCTACTCCTGACCGGTATATAAATGTGAATGATAATGGAAAACTTAGCATTACAGGTGTGTATGTGTTATATAGACAAGTGATTCCCTCAGTACCCGCGTGATATGTTAAAACCTGTAGAGCATAGCCTCTACAGGTTGGGAAACCTCCTTATCAGAGCTAATCTTGCTTCATGTATAGCCACGTGAATGGGTGTCCTAATTAAAAGCCATTGTTTAGATTTCCAAAAACCTTCTATCTATTGGTGCAGGAATGATCGTTCCCAAGCCAACCCACATTATACATGAAGTCTAGTAGTAGAGATGAAAAATTCTTGGGATGTCACTACCTAGGAATCCGGATCTTGGTAAGCCCGAGAAGTGAGTACACTGTAAGGGGGAGCCTGTGCTACCAAGATCCTAAGTCATCCACTCTAGTTAGTGTGGTTGGAGGAAACTCTAAGTGGGAGTCCAACAGATATTGTCCTTGCTAGCCTTAAGATTTGTAATTTTTTGTTTACTTATTTCAAACACTTTTCTTGGTGTGTCTTACATGTGTGTTTAGTTAGATCTGATCAAACAAACACATCCAAGAGTCAGTCTTAAACAAGTTATAAATTTGTCAAAACTTAGGACAAGTTCACTATTCAACACATCTATTACATAGAAAACAACATCTGACATTTTGAGTCACAACTGTTTCAACATAAAACACATATGACATTCTGAGTCAAAATTCCTAAACTTGCAACACATTTGACTAAATGAGCCGCAATTGCTGTAGTCTGAAACCACATTTGTGAGCTTCTGTGATGCATCTGATCTTCTGAACCACATTTGTAGTCTGGAATGACACATCTTCCTGTCATCAAAAATATTCCACTTAACAGACTAAAAACTCATGGGAAACCCTGTAGGAGCTCATTATCTGATCTACCCTTTGTTGAAAAATTGGATCCAAACTTGAGAGTTGTTCATGCTTAGGTTTATCCTCAGTTTTTCTCATTAGATGATTTTACTAGTAAACTGCATTTGATATTGTCAACCACATTCATGAGTTTCTATGATGCATATGATCTTAGGAACCACATTTGTAGTCTAGAATGACACATCTACCAATCATAGAAAATATTTTAATTAACAATTTTACCAGTAAACTGTGTTTGATATTGTAAACCGCATCTGTGAGTTTCTGTGACGCATCTATTCTTTAGAATCACATTTGATTTTCACAGAAAATATTTCATGTAACAAACTAGAAACTTAGAAAATTTATTGTAGGATCTCATTATCTGATTTACCCTCTATTGTAAACTCTATCCAGACCTGTGACTTGCTCATATTTAGGTTCATCCTTAGTTTTCATAGATAGTTTCATCATTGCATTACTTAGATCATCCTTAGCATACTTAGGGAAATCCTTGTCCATAATACATTGTATACTTAGGGTAGATAAACTGTCTTACCTTGATTGAAAATAGTGATTCAAATATGATTGCCTTTGACATATCATGTTACAATTTGTCCTTTGTCATCTTAGTGGAATACCTCAAACTCACTAGGCTAGTTTGAACTCCACCTAGTCAGCTTGTCACTTAGTCATTCTAGTATTAATCCTAAAACATCATTGGAAATCCTTGTTGGAACCTTGCATCAAACTTGGTTAGTTAGTGACTCATCCCTTAGTTATCCAAGGATATTGACATATAATTTGCATTATACCCTAGTCACTGCATGTCATAAATTTATTCCAAAAAAACCACAAACAAAGCTTATACTCTCACATCTTAGGTACTTGCATACCTTACAATTCACATTTACGTGTCATCCTTCTTTGTGAAAGTCTTATCTTATGGTCTAGACCAGATTAAAAAAGAGACGATTAGAAATGGACCTGTCACAACAACATGAGGAGTCTTACAATCCCACTAGTGAAATGAACTTCAGGTTCTACACCTCACTAGGTCAATAACAATATCACACACATTGGGTCAACATCACAAGAACCTCCAAGGTCTAATTCATATGCCAACCCATTTGAAAAATTTCTTGTGAGAGATGACCAAGGTCGTATAACTATTGAGGAACTTAAGGCAACAACTGAGGATCTTGAGGTTGTTGAATTTGTTGATGAGCTCATCATGCTTGACCCTGAAATTTTTTTAGCCAAACTCCTAGCGGATGGAATTAAATTACCACCTGGATTTGACATAAACACACTACAAGCGGTGGCTTCACCTAGAAATGTCTCAAACCAAAACTAGGGTCATACAACATGTATTCCATAGAATTTTATACCTCAGGTAAACCTTAATATACCTTTAGGAGGAGATACACATAGTCCTTCAATGATTCACACTACTACCACTTTTGGGATGCCCTTCAAAACTCCACCTAAAGCATCATCTGTTACACAGTCCATGGCACAGGCTACAACCCAATCAACATCAGCGCTTGTAATATAATCGACGACACCACCAACATGCACTAATCCATTTGTGACCTCAATGAACACCATGAATACTACCTCAAACAATCCTCCTAGATTTAAGGGAATAAGATTTACAGGTTCAGGATCCACACCCATGGTTAATGTCAAGGGTCCCACATATAGTCATGCTATCCCCCAAAACAATGCTACACAAGAACAACAAGGTACACATATGACATCTCAATGAAATACAACACAACTAGGATTTTGATCAAATACCTTTACGTTAAACACATCACAACAAGGTACTCATGCACAACCCAGAAGTTAGAAAACACAAGGGAAACCCAACATGAAAACCCCATATACACATATACCTCAAGTACAACAATAGGTGCCTTCATACATCTACCATGTACCTACACAAAATGTGAGACCCAACGAGACGAATGACTTACCAAACCCACAGATGGATGCACTCTAACTACACAAATGCTTGCTTTACAAAAACAAGTTGAGAACATGCAAGTGACAACCAAAAAATCCTACAACATGCAAGACTTGCATCCATACCCCTGTGATAGGAGTATCTACATGCCTCCTTTTCCACAAGGATACACAATTTTGATCTTTTCAAAGTACAAGGGGATGAGCAACCCAATACATCACATTAGAGAATTTAGCACTAATTTTGTTGAAATTTCCTCAGAGCACACATATTTGGTGAGATTATTCCCTAGAACTCTTACAGGTCCTGCACTTGAGTTGTTTTCACGATTACTTGGGGGCATAAAAACATGGTCCAAGTTGGCCAACAAATTTGTAGACAACTATGCATTTAACATTGAAAATGATATCACATTAGCCACCTTGTGTACCTTGAAACAAGAAGAGGGAGAGTCCTTTATCAAATACTTCTAGAGATGGAGAAAATTGGCAAGCCGATACCAAGTAGAGATCCCTGAAAAAAAAAGGTGGACATGTTTGTTGAAAACCTCCTAGATTCTTTAAAAGATCCCTTGCAATTTCATTGTTGTGCACATTTTTTGGACCTAGTAGAAAAAAGAACAATGATTGAGAAATCGCTTGTCGCTAAGGGTGCCCTTAGGCTCTCTAAGAGTATAAACAATCAACAAGCGTTCAATGACAAAAAAAAATACTGGTCTTGAAACAAAAATGTCACAAATGATGGGGTTGTGGATACCAAATATGTAAACAAAACTAGTCTTCCTGTCACTCTAAGAGGACCTAAAACCTCAATGACTACACCACAAACCCCTACACCAATGAAAAATTCCCTGCAAAACAATCATGGACTATGACAACAAAGACCACCTAGGCAATACATTAAACATGAATACACTCCCCTCGGAGAACCAATTAAAATGGTACTAAAGAAACTTGTTCAATCAAGTGTCATACAACTATGGGAACTCACCTCTTACGTGTTTGATTTTAAACCCTCATAGTGGGATAACACCTTTTGTGAATATCACCAAGGTAAAGGACATAAAACATCTGCTTGTAGACAACTAAAAAATATTATATTTAGGACCTTATGAAAGACAAAGTAATCAAGGTAGAGGGACAACAACAACACACTTCCAATCAAAATCACATGATCTACAAGACGCCCCTTCAAGACCACGATTCAAGGAAATCCTCTGATTCAGGTACTAATAACCATAATACAACCAATTATATGATTACTGTCTATAATTACACCAAGATCCTCCATCTTTGAGCTACAAATGAACATATCAACACCATTACCATCAAGAAGACCCCAAAGTGTGTTGTAAACACTCACAAAACTAAAATAACCATACCTTTCCCTTCACCTCCCAAGCAGTCCCAAGCTAAAGGCCATTTTAACTTGCTAGATTAGCTAGGGAAAACCCCAGGATAAATATCCATAGTGGAACTACTACACACATCACCCGAGCCTAGGGCCATCCTAGATAAGATGCTGAAAGAAACCTTTGTCCCAAACAACCTCAACGTCGACCGATTTGAAGCCATAGTTGGATTCCTTGCAAGATATCACCATGTTACCTTCTCTGACAGAGACTACTCAACCCAAAAGATGAACCATAATGACTCACTACACATTGAAGCCTTCATCCATCAAAATAACATCAAATGAGTCTTGATAGATGATGGAGTGGGATTGAAAGTTTGTTCCTTAAAATTGGTTAAGGCACTGGGTTTTTTCTGAAGCATGTGTGGATAAGACAAAGAGCATAGTCATAAAAGGTTATGATGATAATGAACGATCCTCCCAGGGCACAATAACACTTCCACTCTGAGTGGGACCTATGAATGTAAAATTCATCAATCTCCCTTCGGGTTTTGTTTTTATTAAGTACTAGCCCATGCCTCTAGTAAACATCATCGACCCTTTTTGATAAATGACCGTTGGCCTCCACCATGTGTCTTCTCAGTTCTTTCTGAAGGAGCTCTTCCCTTCATTTTTCAAATGGCCCCACCATGCTTCCATGTGTCATCATTGCGCACACTTAAAGGATGCTCCCTCTCACTTTTGAATTGGGCCCCGACTGTGTGCTATATTTCCTTCATCCGCATATGCTTTGGCGGACCCCATAGTCGACGCCAATTAAAAAGCACTCCCCATGTGTCTTCCTAGCGCAAGCCTTCAATGGAAAATGTGAGGAATGAACCATGGGTTGCGATATGCTTCCACGCATCTCCTCGGTGAATTTTTCTTCAACACAAGATATGGAGTGAACTATGGGATGCGATATACTGCCAAGTTTCTAATTTCCTACACTGGGTGGTGACACTTGTTTGCGTGGGGCTATGCCGGGACCATTGCTATCATTCGTAGGGGATTCACCTAGATGGGAGTGACCAAATTCTATGGCATGAATATTTTTCTGTTGCAATGGCTAGGGGGATCATTGCTACTACATCATTGCTCAAGATTCCAAATATTTTCAGTTACTACTCGCTAGGCGGTGGGAATGCTGGATATATATACTACTCTTTGCCTCTATAGAGGGGTTGGAAGATTACATGTTACATGTTCCAAGTTCCATAGGTTGAAGAATTACAGGATTTTAGAGGGGTTGGAAGATTACATGTTACATGTTCCAAGTTTCATGGGTTCAAGAATTATAGGATTTTAGAGGGGTTGGAAGATTACATGTTACATGTTCCAAGTTCCACGGGTTCAAGAATGATAGGATTTTAGAGGGGTTGAAAGATTGCATGTTACATGTTCCAAGTTCCACGGGTTCAAGAATTATAGGATTTTAGAGAGATACCAGACCTTTTTATTGTTTAAATTATGGAAAGAACTCATAGACTATACCATTGTTCGATTTATCTATTTTATTATGCTATCTAATAAACTTTATACTATGCTATTATTGTTTGAATGGTTGATTTCTATAACTTCTATAATTTTAATGCAAGTTTGCTGGTTTAGATCATGTCTTTCGACTCCTCTTTTTAGTGAATGGGTGTGAAAATTATTTTATGTCATTGAATGTGTTGTTCATGCTTCAATATTTATTTTGTGTCATTCTAGGACATATTAAATTGCTGAGTGGGCCCTTAGATCATATCCAAAAGATAGATTTATTGTACCTTTTATCTAAATTCTGGCGCATTGCCTTAGTTAGATCTGTTATTTTTATATCTGCTTCATTTTTCCATTCCAAAAACTAATTACAAAAGAAGTCGACTTCTTTAAAAATCCGGAGGACACTCAGTTTAGTGCAATAAGTCCCCCATAAACTGAGTTTCCCACAAAGGGCTGTTACCTTGCCAATTTTTGGCATCAACAATTTTTCTTTTTCTTGGCACACTTGGTGGGACTGAGCTTAAATGAACCTAATTTTAAGGAAGGTGTATGAGTCATTGGCCTGTTACTAGGTCCCAAATAGCAAATAATCCTAGTTTATTATTACCACCATTAGGGACAGTACAACCTGAGACCCAATTAGTGAATGTTCTGCTTCCTCTGCCCTTTCCGCTAGCCATGTTTCCTTTCACTAGCATAAATTATGTGGCATGGGATACCAAGAGTCCTCTTGTAGCGCCAGTAGCACCTACTATTTGGGCCGCTATACTGGTCTCTTCCCTAAAATCCATACCTAAATTCATTGGAGATGACTCAAGAACACTAGTCGAACATCTTCAAGATGTTGTGGATGTATGTCTGGTACACGATGTTACAAACCAAAATATAGCTCTATGGTTGCTCGCTGCCTCTTTTAGAGGCAAGGCACTAGATTGGTACCAAACGTTGCAACCAAACACTATGAGTACCTGGGATGAGATCAAAGATTTTTGAATGATGGAGACCGGTCCTCGCTATATTATTAGCTGTCAGTCATAAAGCGGGGTCTGCATGAAGCCATGGATGGATTCAATGCCTGGCTCCATACAAGCTAGTAGAGAATCCAAGTTGATATCCGCCCACCGCCCGATCTGGCATTTATGTTCTACTTGAAGTCTATCAACCCCAACATTTCAATGATGATCTAGTCTTTGGGTGGGACCGCACTACCAGACGCCTACAACGTCGCTATTAAGGAGAAGAACAATTTGATAGATGCCAGGAAGTTGCCACCTCAGCCCATCTTTCCTATATTTCTAGAAATATTGGTTCCTACTCAAAATATTCCTTCTACTAGCATGACGACTCCTAAATCTATGTACACATATCCAAGCATGCCGCAAAATGTTTCATCTACATTTGACTCTTCAAAGTAGGATATGAGTGACGTAAAGGAAATGTTGCGGGCCATGGCCAATGAGATAACTGTTATCAAGCACAACCAGGCCATGCCTCCGAAGCTGACCTATCAAAATTATCAGACTGGAAGGTGTTCTTACCAAAAAAAATAGTTCTAAGGAGGCACTCACACAAATCCACAGGCACAAACAACAAATCAAATAGTGTTGGTGCCTTCTCCATTGTAGAGCGCTAATCTAAGCTCAAGTAGAGAGCTAAATGCAGGGAAAAACAATTTAATTGATGGCACCAACCCTTGGTGCTTCCCTTACAGTGATTCACACATTCCCCAAAATTGTCCATGTGGAAACCTACAACAAAAGGTGGTGGAGCAGCACAACTAAGGCACAACATCAGATCCCAGAAACTATGTGTATACCTCTTCACAAATGGACAATGCGTGCTCACCGTACAAATGCAGGGGATGTCACTGAAGCAAGAAGTGGACATTGCTCTCGATCATGCACTCTTCTCATGGATGGAAGAAGAAGAAGTGGTGTTTGCGAATGATGCATCCACATCTAAAACACCACAAGTATAGTCCGATTACAACACCCACTCGAAGAGGAGATTCATGGGTGAACTAGTTGTTCCACAACTAGTCAGTCCGCAATCTAAAAGCAGTTCCGACTAGATGCCTAATACATCTGCAGTGGTGACACAATATCCAACACAAAAGGAAATTGCTATAACGAGAGCTAAGGAGCAGAAACCTCTAAATCTTCCACCATTCAATGTGGTGGAACAATTGAAAAAATCATCCGCTAATGTGTCTTTGTGGGATATCCTAGCCATCCTGAAATAGAAGACATTACTATAAAAGGCTCTCCAAGAGGATGCGAGCATCACACCAATGAATCAGTCATTCAAATAAGAGGATGTTGATCAATCATCTCCTACCAAAGTTCTTATAAATAGCATAACAGAAGCCCCTGCTGAAGTAAGAGATAAGCCAAAGCCTCAACCCTTCTTCTTAACTCTCATTATAGGGGAGAAATTATTACATAATTCCATGATCAACTCTGGTGCTAGCACCATAGTCATGCCTAAGCAGATAGCTGAGGCCTTAGGTCTCATCTACAAACCTTTAAAAATGGGGGTTATGCAGCTTGATGGTAATAAAGTTGAAACTTTAGGCCTCATCAAAGACCTCCCATTGACTCTGTTTGCTTGTCCCAATATCATAGTCCCTCAAGACACTATGATCATAGATGTTCCCCCTATGTTTGGTCTCTTCCTATCCTAGGAGTTTACTTCAAAAATAGGTGGGTATCTTTATCTAGACTAGTCACATTTGATCCTAAGGACCAAGCATGAAGCTAAAATGAAGATAGTATCTGAAGCTCTGCATTCGAAACATGTGGTCGATGAAGCCATGATAAACTTTGAGGCCACTCATATTTCTATCACCAAGCAAGAAATGTATCGCGCTAAGCTATTGGAAGATGAAAAAGTGACTGGAGATAAGATCGATCAAGAAGATGTTCTCTTAAGAGAACATATAGATACTGATCCTTTTGGAAATTACCATGCTACTGGGTTGGGCACCTATCTTATCTACGATGAAGATCAAGTACTCCCAAAGGTTGTCAAAGAATCTAAGAGCGAGCCTCAGAACTATGGATGTTGTAATTCAACGGAGCAAGATGTAAGGTTGGCGTAGGATTCATGATATGTTTAATATCCCCACACAATGAAAAGACACTAAGGTATTTCCACTTCCAGTTCACTTGCTTGAACAATGAAGCTGAATATGAAGGACTAGTGCAAGGTTTAAGCCTTCGCAGAGTGAATGGGCATTAAGCAATTAATGGTGTTCATAAATTTTGAGATAGTAGTCAATCAAGTCTGCAGAATTTATATGGCCAAAAATTTCCTCATGCGATCCTATAGACACTGATTTTGGGACCTGATTGAGGGCTTTGAAGCATTCAAAATTCAGACGGTTCCTTGAGAACAAAATACAGATGCAGATCACATGGCAGCAATTAGATCCTAGTTTGATCCTACCTCTGACCTCATTCACAACAAACACTTTGTACGAGTGATAGTCCGACCATCCATTTGAGACAATGACCAAAAATGGCAAGTGTTTGACAATGATGGACACATTTCCTCATTCATCCAGTAGTCAAGAGAATTTTTTGACCAATTCCAACCAAAGATTGCCGAAGCTTATGAAGGACAAATCATTCAGCTAAAATCCAACAAGCTTCCAAAGGGATTGGTCACTCTCGAAAACCTTTCAATTGTGATGATACAAGAAATGACAAGAGGAAATTTTTAGTAGATAAAGGTGACTATGCAGATCTTCAGGTCAGAGATGGAAGAAAGCTTAAAGTCAGAAAAGATGTCCTGCATCATGATAAAGAAAGGCTCATCGACTTTTGCAAAAAATATGGAGTGGTGGTCTGGTCATATGATGAACTCAAGGGATATGATCCTAATATCATCCAACTTACAATAGATCTGGCGGAAGGCACAAAACTGGTCCACTAGAAACATAGGCTAGTCAATCCCAAGATTGAAGAGCTAATGGTGCAAGAATTAACAAAGCTAATCCAGTTGTAGATAGTCTTCTCAATTAAGCATAGCACATAGGTATCCAATTTGGTCCTGGTCTGAAAGAAGAATGGAGATTTCCATCTATGTGTCAACTTTCAAGACCTAATCAGAGCATCCCTAAAGGATCATTACCTGCTACCTTCAATGGAGTCAATCCTACAAATGGTGGTAGGATCATAGATTTTTTCCCTATTATATGGCTTCTCCGGTTACAATCATATCTGGATCAAAGAGGAGGATCAACATAAGAAAATGTTCACTACCAAGTGGGGAACGTTCGCATATGCTAAGATGTTGTTCAACCTCTCAAATGCAAGAACTACCTTCCAACGGGCAATGAATATCACTTTTAGTGAACTAATCAACAAGATTATCCTAATCTATTTGGATGATTTGATAGTATTCTCCAAGTCCAAGGATGATCATTTTGATCATCTTGAGATGGTGTTGAAGAAATGCCAAGAGCTTGGGATATGCTTGAACCCAAAAAAATGTGTCTTCAGAGTATCACAAGGCAAGCTATTGGGGCATGTAGTGCCCAAAGATGGAATTTCAATTGATCCCGAGCAGGTGAAATCGATCAAAGAGATTCCGCTTCCAGTAAAAAAGAAAGGTGTCCAATCCTTTTTGGGAAAGGTAAATTATGTTAGCAAATTTATTTATGATTTTATAGGAATAATTAGGCCAATCACCTTGATGCTGAAAAATGATCAAACATTTAAATGGACAAAAGAAGATAGAGAAGCCTTTGAGAAAGTCAAGGATGCTATTTACTCTACTCCTATTCTGGTCAATCCAGACTTATCAAAGGACCTCATAATGTATGTATTCAGTAGCAAGTTAAGTATTTCTACTATTTTAACTCAGAAAGATGATGAGGGCAGGGGAGAACATCCAATAGCATTTCACTCCCAGACCCTGAAGCAATATGAGATAAACTACAAATTTGTGGAGAGGCAAGTGTTTGCAATACTTAAGGGGCTCAAGAAGTTCTGACACCTAATCTCTTGCAATAAGGTGATTGTCTATGTCACACATTCTAATGTGCATGAATACATCATGGAAGGAGAAATCACTAAGGAAAGAGCCAATTGGATCACCAAGATCCTTGAATATGACATTGAGGTCAAGCCTATAAAGACTGTTCGAGGAAGAGGACTATGCAAATATCTTGCACAAAATGAAGAAATGGCCACCAGAGAAGGCAACTGGAGCTAGTCCTAACAAACGAGTTGGATTTTGAAGGTTTTTAGCTGGTGGACAGAGTAAGGTTCATGCTCACAGGAAAATATCCGTCGAGCCTTCCTTCTTAGAAGAGGAGATTCTACCGACTACAGAATAATGAATTCATGCTCATTGAAGGGATCCTATTCAAAATAAATTTTAACGGCGTTCTATTGTGATGTGATACCATAGAGAAAGAAAAAAGGATCCTTGACACTTACCATAGTAGTCCCACAAGGGGGAATTTCTCCGCAAAGACCACCACCATCAAAATTATGTGCACAGGGTACTTTTGGCCGACACTATTCAATGATTCCTACTCCTTGGTAAAAGCCTACAAGGAATTCCAGTTCTTCGCTAGAAGAAGGAACTCCGCAATGCCTCTCAATCCAATAGTGGTTGACAAGCTGTTCTTGCAATGGGGCCTGGAATTCATAAGAATGATCAGCCCAGCCTCCAGCGTAGGTCATAAATGGATCTTGATGACCACTAACTACTTCACAAGGTGGACCAAAGCTGTGCCACTAAAGAATGCGACAGAGGTAGAGATAGTGGACTTCCTAGAAGAATAGGTGACGAGATTCAGCCTACCCAAAACCATCCTCTTTGATAATGCCAAAGCTTTCATAGGCTCTAAGGTAAGTCAATTCACACTTACACATGGAATATTCCTTAAAACATCATCAAACTACTACCTGCAGGGGAACGACTTAGCCGAGTCGACAAACAAGAATCTGGTCTAACTCCTCAAAAGGATCGGGTCAGAATACCAAAGGGAATGGCATAAAAACCTCTGAGTAGCACTCTGGGAAGACCACAAACTCCTAAGCAAGTCCTCAAGACTTCACCATATGAGCTAGTATATGGAAAAGAGGCACTATTTCCTATCTCTATGGAGATTCCAGTGCTGCAATTGCTAAAGTATCTTGAGGTGGAACAAAACAACACAATGGAGGTGCAACTAGCCGAGTTGCTAGAAGTACAAGAGAAAAGGGAAAAGTCCCTAATAGCCATGACTAACTGCCAACATGTGGTTTGATAAGAAAGCATCCAGCCAAGGTCTAAAATGCAGAGACTTAGTGCTAAAGTTTAATGAAAGGGCTATGAAGCCGGGTCAACACGAAAAATTTGACAGCCTTTGGGAAGGCTTGTTCATAATAATTCAATGCAAGGAACATAATGCATTTGAGTTAGAAACCATGGAAAAAGAAGCGCTGGGGATTTCGATCAACCAAATTCACCTAAAATTATTTGATTAAACTTGCATGTCCTATTGATGTAAATACATGTCTATAGTGCTTTTTCCTTCTTTCCCTTTTGTTTTTTTTGGCTGGTCTTTTTATTTATTCTATGGTTTGAGGTGGAAAGGAACAAGTAACCCATTATTGTAGAGAGTAAGAAAAATAAACTCACAACTCATAGAACAAAAAATCAAACACTCACATACAAAATTGAATTGATACATATATGTTGGAAAAGAAAAAAGATGCCCTGTGTTGCAGAATCCAAAAGCAAATAGAAAGATGATTATATAAAGTTATATTTTCATTATATATATGCTTAAGTATTTACATTGTCAAAATGGCTCAAGGGCCATGCTTCTAAAAGTATAGAGTTCTATTATACTTCTTTCATATATTCTATGAAAATCCTTTTTCAGGCATGTATACAAAAAATAGACTAATTGTTATGAGTTTGTTTTTAAAAGGGAAAAAGAGAAACACAGAGGTCTTCAGTCCACAACATGGGCAACAACAATAGATGCATCAATATCAACATCCACAATATCTTCGTCCATAGGGGAATCATCATCATCAACAACATTATCAAAGGGAGCAATGGCAGGTGGCGAAGGGAACACCAGGTTCCTGAAGTTTGTGTACCAATCAATGTTGTAAAATGGCACCAAGTTGTAGATATGAAAGAGAAAATGGCAAGCACGAGTGACCCTCTCATGATGCTCATTCTGCAACTGGAGGAAAAAACCACTCATAAATGGTAGCCATGGTATGACCGTGTCCTCTTCAATGAACCTCCTAAGGTCGATTGTGGTCAGAATGCCTCCACCATATGCAACGTTTGTTACTACCTCCCCGAGGCTGTTCAAGTACTTCTTTGGGAAAATTTCTTTGACTAGACACAGAATCAATGACTTGGGAACTCTAATATCCAGCATGGAAGCAACAAAATGCAAAGACACATCAGTGTTAACTTAATATTTGTCCTCGTATTCAAGGTAGTCTCATCCTAGAACCCATTTCATGGCTATGATAGCCAGTGAGTGCTTGTTCTTCGTGATCCTTTTCAAACACCTAGTTGAAATATCGCCTAAAAAAGATATTTGAGACTTATGACAAACTAGACTAATTAGGGTATTCATGCTGGAAGATGCTCTATAACTACCTTAAAACTACTTCTAGAAAGTGCCTAGGTCTCACCTATGAAAACACTACGCAACTACTAATGCTAAACTGCTAAGCCAATTACCTACTACTAACTTTGCTCAAATCACTTAGTGTGATTTCACTACTACTGAGGTGCCTATTTATAGAAAAAGCTAGGAAATGTGTGGTAGTTTGCTTACCATAAGCATGATGTTGATTGAGTACCAACTTGAAGGTTGTGCCAGAGCTTACTCACATTTCTCACCCAGTTGTGTCTATTGAGTACAACTTGCTGTGTGCAAAACTAATAAGGGCTAATTAATTAGCCTAAGTTGGTGGCAACAATTGGTGGTGTTATGCACGACCAAATACTGAGGTGTCATTCTCCAGGTGTTTTTCTTATTCTGAGGTAGAGCTCATATCTTTTCAAATACTGATCACATATTTGGCTTAATCATTCCTTTTGGGATATTAATTGCCAATGCATACAAATACTTAAGATGCTAGCAAAGTGTAAGCTCAATTTCCAAGAAAATCATGTTGTACAATACAGTTGCTAATTGTAATTATGAATTCTTGTCATATCAAAATGGCAAGTGATTCATCTCGCACATGCCAAAAGGTTGGTGGTACATGCCAAATTAAATGCAAGAAGGTAACTCCCATCTACCACCTTGAGAAAAGATAGCTAAGTATTGGATGTAAAAGGTTTAAGCACTTTATTTTTTTTTCAAGTACGCTATTCAGAGTGAAGGAAATTTCTAGTGCACAACTAGAGCTGAGCTAAAATTGTAGAGAGGTTCAGGCTAAGTAGGAGCTTCCCACAAATTAGAAATGGCAGAAAGTTCAAGCCAAGAAGCACAGGGAGGGGCAACACAAAACTTATTTAAAGCTATGCGAGGAGCACCAGTTGTCAATGCCTTTGAAAAAAATTCTTATGCTAGACCTGGTATTCGTGACAAGCCATAGTGGGAAAACACACAAGAATTGTAGAAGCCAAAAAACTATAGAGACCAGACCCTAATACAGGAGGACTAGGATAAATTTCATGATCCCATTCTTGTAAAGAACCCTAAAGGATTGAGGGAAGCGGCCTGTGAAAGAATGAAGGTATCCAAAAAGATAATGTCGATGGTAGAGAAAGTATGGTTCAGAGGGCTTCCATAATATATGGTCCCATCTATGCATTAGGGCCCAAAATTAGTCGGTGCGTCCATTTAATAATTTCAACCCAAGCACCAACACCATCGAGGGCCGAACTCTATCAGGTAATATCACCCCAGGAGCTATCTAGAATATGCCATGTATTCCTGATCAGCCATAAAGAAAGATGAAAATATAGGCATTCACTCCTAGAAAAGGGGAAATATATGGAACACAAGGGATAAATCTTTAGAGTTTTATAGCAAAGAAACCCAAAGGATTGAAGTATATTAGTGGAAGCCACCAAGGATCTTGACACAACATGGTGCTTTCGAAACAGACTTGCAAGATGCCTTTTTAATGATGGAATTTGTTTGTGGTCTGGACACTGACAAAGAGGTGCACGCTTTTCAATTGGGCCCAGATTTCTAGTTCTATAGGCAAGAATTTTACTTCTAGTATTGTTAGCTCTTAGAAATTGCACCCTATGCAAAGTTATAAAAAACTAGGCTTTCTAGAGAAATATGGGATCATTTCAAGGCTGTGGGTCACCTAAAATTGAAATGAACCTCTGGAGAAGGCCAGCTTCCTTTGTGCTATCACCTAAACTACTAACCTTTATGAGGGAAAGGGAGAAAGAGTGCATGAAAATAAAACTAAATCCTATGGTGATGCACTAAATTTAATAAGAAGGCATATAACATAGTTTAAACACACAGTTTCAATCAATAAAAAAAGCTTTGTCATACACAACTCAATCACATATGTTTTCTACATAAACATTTCATGAAAAGGTTCATATGGCTACACTCCTAGAATGAAGGAATAACTCCACAACTAGAGAATATTTCATTTTGAACACATCTCACAACCTACAAAAATACATATTGCTCTACAGAAAGGTGTTGAGATAAGACATAACTACAAGGAATCATATAGTTTCACAAGTAGTTTCATCAATTATATGAATGCACACGATTTAATAGAGAGATTGAAAAGGTAAAGTACTTATACTAATTGATTTCAATGGTGAACACTGAGATACATTTCTATCATGAGCTACAAAACATAGCCTCTCTTCTGCAAAGAACCCTACAAGTTATAGAGGCAGAAAAGTACCAAGTTCGAACTATTTAGCAAAAGGCCAAAAAAATGCCTTATATACAAAAGAGTGTCAGCCCCTTAGGGCTTACAAAAATATCTCCCTTTAGGATAAATCTCCCTCAGATCTTTTGATGAAATTAATGCTGCATCCCTATGGCCATGTCGGTGTGGAGTCGCTCTAGGAATGGCCTCCCTGATCTTTCACAACTATCGCATTCACTTCTGCTCCTCGTGTCCACCTTTGAATCCCTTGGCAAGCTTATTTGAATGCTCCTGATCTTAGAACAGATACACGTTTCCTTTCATTCTATTAATCCTCCTCTTTCTGGTCAGACTACCATGACTCACCCTTAACTCACTTTGATTGGTTGATCATATGACACACGAGATCGCTAGACGGTTAAGGGTCACTTAGATTGAATCACATGTTGGTGAGACACTTATTGTGTCTCGCCGATGCAATTAGGCTCTTCATCTGTCATTGACATAGCATGCATCTGTCGGTGAGACCTTATGTCGAGCAGAAAAAGTCATATCGACACCCTTGGAACCATTGGTAAGACTATCACTTTCAGGAAGACCTCATGGTGAGCCATTAGGAGTCATACAAATATCTCTTTTGTCATTGAGACCTTGACCCTTCAGCAAGACCTTTTACCGAGCACATTCCGCTCTCCCCGATCTTCGTTCATTCTATTCGATGGGACTCCTTGTCGGTCAGTGAGACATTACACCGATCGAGCCCTTTTCCAGTGAGTAAAACTCCTTCGGTGGGACACCCATGTGTCAATGAGACCTCACACTGAGGTCTTCATTCTTTCGTTATGCTCCACCTCCTTTATCTTTCGGTGAGACATCTCCTAATCGCCGAGATCTTGTGGTGATGTAATTTTGCTTTGCTAATGCTGTTTCATTGATTTAGAATCTGATGGATTAGCAAGACTTATGCCGATATTACCTCATGTCGGTGAGACCTTTTTCAATCACTGAGACTCTACACCAACTGAAGCCTTCTTTTGCTGAGCCCTGAGCACTTTGGGAGACCAACAACCATCGGTGAGACATCTCACTGAGTTAATTTCATTTAAGCTAGAATTTATCTCCTCGGCATGACATCACATCAAATCCCCTGTACTCTTGGTAAGATACCATGCTTATTGGCCAGACCTCCTACTGAAGGAAAAATTATTGCCAAACTAAAACTTTGGTGGGGCCTTCTTCTTTTGGGCAAACCTATGGCGATATCTCTTATTTGTTGCCGAGACTCTAGCACGTTGGCTAGACTTTATGCCGAAGGCATAAGCTTTTTTCGATCTTTCATTTCGGGGAGACCTCTCCATAGTCATGCTGATATGTATTCCTACGTTCATATGCATCGCTGTAACATCCTCTTGTCAGGAAGACGTCCTGTAGATACCCTATGTCTCACCGAAACCTTTATATGTTCACTTTTGGTCACCGTGACAATCTCGTTCTCTCCCTGATGAAGCAACATGTCGGTGTGACTATCACTGGTCAGTGAGACTTCAAGACCTCATACCGATATAATCCTTTTGTGCTTTTTCGATGAGACCAAATGCATTTGCCAAGACATCTCTCCACCACAAAGTTTCTCACCGAGATGCATATCTTTTTGGTGGTCGACAAGACTTAAGGGACTCGACAAGACCACCCATCGAAGAAGACAACTCCTGCCGAAATGTTTACCCAATGCGATTAGTCAGTGAGACATAAAGATCTCACCGAGACCTTTCTCCAAAGGAGATCCTCATGCCGATGGGGAAACTCTTAGTCATCGGGACAATGATTTTGTCCTACTGATAGGAACCTGTAGGTGAAGCATTCAGACTTGATGGAACCCTTGCTAGTCGGCAAGACATCTGGAAGGTCTTGCCAACTTTCTCCTTAAAGGAAATTTTTTTCAAACTTGACTAAGGTTGACCTTTCAACTGAACTCCCTTGTTTCGCATCAGGGGAATGATCTAATCATCCACAACAAATGTCCCATCTGGCCTCCTTGAACATCTGAAACACAATTTTCCCTGCCCGATTGAGCCCATAGGTGAAAATTGGGCAACAAGTATGATTTTGTAGAATACCTCTCAAAGGAGATGATAGGGAAAATTAACAATTACCAAGCTAAATGTAAGTTCAGGTTTCCTTCCTATCTCGCCCATATGTTTTTGCATTAGAACCCTGATTTCTTTGATAAGTGTGTGAAGCCGTCTGTTTTTGATAAAAGAAACATAAGAAAGCTGGTTTCTATCTGGACTCCTCTCCTTTGTTCCACTTTTGACTATTATAAATTTTGAAATTTTTTCTTGACTTTGATTTTGCAAGATTTGCAAGGAGAGGATGGTATTAATCGGCTCACCTTGATGTAGATAGAGTATATGCAGAACTTCATTCCTAGATGTGATTGGTTTTTTAGAGTGGATTTCAAATTCATCCAGATGTGAGGCTTCACCGAGGAACCATTCTGCCTTCTGACATGTGTTACAAATTGAGTGCTAGCCCTTGAATTGTTTCGATAGGTGTGCATTATTGATGTTACTTTCTATAGCAGAAAATGCAAGAAGAAGGGATTCTTCATATGCCCACAAAGCTTCAAAATAGCTGCCATGAAAAAGAAGCAGACACACCCGTTGTTGCAGGATAACATGGCTCATCTAGGGTTGGTAATGATCTGCAAAAAATGGAATTACAACCCTTTCAATGATCTACCATATGAGCATATCAAAGTAAATCACAATTCTTGTCCTTATTGGGAAAAGAGGCACAACCCGCTGGAGGATAAAGATGAATGATTGGTTGACCTGATTCATATTCCCACAGCTTAGACAATAGGCTACCATGGCATAGATTCTACTTTTCTATGGTGGATTATGATGAGAACTACAAAATGGGAACAACCCTATTCAGTAGGTTGAGAAAAGAAGTAGAATGGAGTGTGGAAAGTATTAGATCCTTCTTGGTGTATCACCAAGAGACAAACCAACATGATGCACCTTATGAAAGTGTGTCCGATGATGAATAGTTTGACAAGCTATGGGATGATGAGCATCCTACTTCTGACTCAAGCATTATTAGAGGCAATGACTCTGATGAAGAAGAAGAGCAGGCGAAGGAAGAAGCTGAGACATCAACATCCTCCACTCAGCAAAGGAAAGGGCCCACAGGGCAACCTGCCTATGTCACTTCAAATGTGCGACTGAATATATCAAGAGCCTTGCAGACGCTTACCTACACCTTGAAAGAAACAAGAGGGTCCCAACAACAACAACCAAATACTATATTGATGGGAGACTCCTCGTCCTCTAAACAACAATGCACAAAAGATATTATGAGAGAAGGTTCACAAGAACCTGTCGCAAGCCAAGTGCTCACATCAAGCCAAGAGCTCGATGTAAGTGAGGAGCCAACAATGGGCAGATCACCACCACCATCTGGTCAATAGGTAATGTTCGCTCCTTTTCTTACTTCCCAATCTTTAGCATCCTCTGCTCTTTTCGTGGCACCCCCTACTACAAGTATCAACCCTACCTTCTCTGCCTCTACCACTATGTTTGTAGGAGGTTTCTCCCAATTTTCTCAGATAGGGCCATCTATCTTAACGCCTCTACGAACCCTGACACTAGTCGCCACTGCCCAATCTCTCCTCTCCTCTCTTTCTGAAGGCTCAACTACCATTAGTACCCCTATTACCACTGCTACCTTGGGTACAACCCATTATGCCCAATAAATGGACTCTACAATGACTACCCCATCACCACGACAACCAATGAGTCCTTCCGCCGGTTTGCAAACTAAACTTTGGCAAGTCCCTTATTTATCCCTATAGACTGTTACTCTCCAGAAGAGAAAAATGCAGGGGCCTATTACACTTACATTACCTTTTACCGTACCTCCCGGTGCACCCTTTGTAGGCGGGCTAGTTCAGTCACCATCCCAATTCATAGCCCAAGGAGAAACCACAAAACAAGCACAGGTTTTCAGAATGTAAAATAAAATGGCTTAGGATGACAAGAAGGTGCAGAGCCTAAGGTGTATACTGTGTACAATGAGGCACATCAAATGCTGAATTTCAGCCCCATATACCCAAACACCATCAAACCACAAGGGGAGATGCTGCTAGATAATTACGACATGTATGTTGTGGGACTCGATTTGAGAGCAGGCCGACTACAAGATAAGGTAGAACTCATAAAAAAATGCATCGGGTGGTAATGACTGACTTCCTCCGCTCTGGCTATCAGTTAAAGAAAAAGGAAGAGTAGCTGAAGCTTGTGAAGGAAAGGGTCAGTTTCCTTGAGATGGGGGAGAAATTGTTGGAGCAAGCACGAGAAGAAGAGTTGGAGTGGACCAAACTCCTAGAGAAGCTCATGAAGTCCGAATCCGTTGATCCCATCCTGATCAATGAGCTATGAACAAAGAACCAGGAATATCAGAACCAATTGGCCCTTACGAAGCAAAATATGACACAAAAGGATGGAGAGATAGCATCTCAGCATGCTCAACATGAACATAAATTAGAAAAGAATAAGGTAGAATTTGAGGCCCAAAAGGCCCAATTGGAAAAGGAGTTTTAAAAGGAAAAGTCTTCTCTTGACATAGAGTTGGAAAACCACAACCGGGATGAGAAAAACCTGGCCAAAGAGCTAAGCAACATCAAGGGAAGACTTGCATCCACAAACAGTAGAATTGTAGAATTAACAAAGGATGTCACTGTGAGGGATGTAAAGATTACCCTTCTAAGGGATGCCCCCAGGCCCCTGCAGTGCAGCTGGACCTCATTCCAGTAGCTCAACAACTATACATTTCATACTGGGAAAAGGTTAAGGCCTTCTCCCTAACACTACAACCAATGATCTAATAAATGTCAAAGGCAACAAGCTTGAGTTGAGAGGTTCATGGAGCCATTGAGCAGTTTCCACAATTCATCACGGAAAGGTTCCCTGAAGCAAAGGATTTTCTAAATAAGCTATACATGGTCTCTAATAAAAATTTAGCAAAGGCAGGGATCGAGGATCAGAATGTTGCTACCAAAATGAAAAATAAATTTATCCACTGCCACTCAACTATCCTACATACTAATGCCTATGTAGCTACTTTGAATCAGACTATGGATGGCATGCAAAAAAAATTTCCCTAGCTAACTGAGATGGGCATGCTGTCCCCATTTTTTGAAGATGAGTTAGTTTCCATAGCTAAGCAAATTGCAAAGAAGATTGAAGAAAAGGAGAAGGACCCTACCATTTTCTAGAGTTTCAGCCAGTATCCTACCATAGAAGACATTGAAGGTGTCATCCATCTAGTTGTGCGACTACTTTTCCATTGCGAGTTAGGGGCTGGTTTGGCTAAGGTGTTGCCTTATAAAGAAATGCTCGACCTATGCAGAGTGCAAGAGAATATGCACAATATATCAAAACCATCTAAGGATGACTAACTACCCTTATAGGAAACCCTTTCTAAACTCTGAATCTGTCATCCTATGGATGGCGCTTTGATTTGCACACCAGGGAAAATTTTGGGTTCTTCATTCTGCAGGAGAAATGCCCCTAATAGTCGCTAAAGCTGTGAATGTAAAATTCATCAAGATCCCTTTGAGTTTTGTTTTTGCTAAGTACTAGCCCATGCCTCCAATAAAAATCATCGACCCTTTTTGATAAATGACCACTGACCTCTGCCACGTGTCCTCTCAGTTCTTTTTGAAGGAGCTTTTCCCTTTATTTTTCAAATAGCCTCGCCATGCTTCCACGTGTCATCACCACACATGCTTAAAGGATGCTCCCTCTCACTTTTGAATTGGGCCTCGATCGTGTGCCACATTTCCTTCATCTACATATGCTTTGGTAGACCCCATAGTTGGCACAATGAAAAAAAACACTCCATGTGTCTTCCTAGCGCAAGCCTTCAACGGTGAAAGGGAGGAATGAACCATGGGGTGCGATATGTTTCCATGTGTCTCCTCGGTGAATGTTTCTTCAACACAAGAGATGGAGCAAACTATGGGCTATGATGTATGGGAGTGACCAAATGCTATGGCCTAAATATTTTTCTATTGCAAAGACTAGGGGAATCATTGCTATTGCATTATTGCTCAGGATTCCAAATATTTTTAGTTTACTACTCGGCAGGAGGTGGGAATGCTGGCTATATATACTGCTCTTTTCCTCTATAGAGTGGTTGGAAGATTACATGTTACATGTTACATGTTCCAAGTTCCATGGGTTCAAGAATTACAAGATTTTAGAGGGGTTGGAAGATTACATGTTACATGTTCCAAGTTCCACGGGTTCAAGAATTATAGGATTTTAGAGGGGTTGGAAGATTACATGTTACATGTTCCAAGTTCCACAGGTTCAAGAATTATAGGATTTTAGAGGGGTTGGAAGATTACATGTTACATGTTCCAAGTTCCACGGGTTCAAGAATTACAGGATTTTAGAGAAATACCAGGCCTTTTGTATTGTTTATATTATTGTAAGAACTCACAGACTATGCCATTGTTCAACCTCTTTGTTTTCTTATGCTATATGATAAACTTTATACTATTTCATTATTGTTTGAATGGTTCATTTGTAGAACTATAATTTTAATGCAAGTTTGTTGGTTTAGATCATGTCTTTTGACTCCTCTTTTCAGTGAATGGGTGTGAAAATTATTTTATGTCATTGAATGCATTGTTCATGCTTCAATCTTTATTTTGTGTCATTCTAGGACATACTAAATTGTTGAGTGGGCCCTTAGATCATATCCAAAAGATAGATTTATTGTTCCTTTTATCTAAATTTTGGCGCATCGCCTTAGTTAGATCCTTTATTTTTATATCTTCTTCCTTTTCCCATTCCAAAAAACCAATTACAAAAGAAGTTGACTTCTTTAAAAATCCAAAGGCCGCTCAGTTTAGCACAATAAGTCCCCCATAAACTAAGTTTCCCGCAAAGGGCTATTACCTTGCCAATTTTTGGCATCAACATGACCCATAATGTTGGATAATAATTTTCAAGTATTGGATATGGAAATCCCTTATAATCTTCTCCTCGTTTGACTATGGATTCATACCATGAAGGCCATTCCCTCCATGTATCATCAATGCCTAAAGTTTCCCTACAATGACACTGAAATTACTATCGAGGGTGACCTTGATCCCTTTGAGTATTGCACTAACTTGCAAGAAGTCTCTGAACATCAGGTGCCACTTAACTGTAAAGCCTCGATGTCAAACTCATCCAAATACATTAATTCCTCAACACTCACTAGGACATATGCTGTCCCTCGATCATCTACCTCCACATCCTCTGCTTTTGTTGCCAAATCCAAAGACCCCAAGATCCAAATCCAAGACAAGGGATGCAGAGAATTCAACATGAACACTGCCTTCTGCATCACCACAATGCCAAAATCACCAAAGACATATGGAAAGCCCTATTACAACATTGAACATAAGGTCCTAATTCATATACCTCTCAAAACTACTTTTCTCAAATGGGGAGAACTTGGCAAAGAAGATATTAAGGATGTGTCTGACTGGGTCTATAAAGAAGATGAAACACCACTTCCAATAGAGAAATATGGTAAATGGGTTTTGATGATGCAATAAAAAGGGTATGATGGAATTGGTGGTTTGTGCATAAACAAAAATGGAAGAAGAGAGCCCTACATACCTAGTAAATAGGGGAAGAATCTTGGGTTAGGATGAAGACCACTGAAAGTGGGTACCACTAAAACCGAATTGTCTTCAAATAAGGAAGTACATGCTTCTGAATGTGTCAAGACATTAGAAAATTTTGATGATGACTTTTATGATGACAATGATTCCCAAAACTAGGAATGGGAATCCTATGCCTCTAGCACTTACGAATTGGGTAACATTTTCCCTGATTTAGATACACCTAGCCCTAAGGTAACCAACTATATGAATTTCAACATCTAAGATAATAACTCAATCCTTACCTTATCATCTATTTCCC
This sequence comes from Sequoia sempervirens, assembly GCA_007258455.2. Classification (NCBI taxonomy): domain Eukaryota; kingdom Viridiplantae; phylum Streptophyta; class Pinopsida; order Cupressales; family Cupressaceae; genus Sequoia; species Sequoia sempervirens. Next base: position 736,556,621 of record VDFB02270651.1, on the reverse strand, counting down.
CACATTTTGCAAATATCGATGATGGCATTTCTCTAGTCTACCCACAACTAGTTGACTCGAACCAACAAGGTCCTATAATTTCTAATACCTTTGAGAATGACAAAGCTATTGCTGAGTTCATGGGACTGAGAGAAGGAATGCCACGGGGAGACCATAAAGCTGGTTTCATGATAGAACTTGATGTGACAACATACTTCAGGGAGACTACATCACCTTCTAGTCATAAAAATAATAATAAAGAGAAAAATTAAAGGTCTTTGGGTGAAAACCATGAGGCGCCCTCTAATCAAGAAAAAGTAAAACCAAAGGATGTATCTGAAGGTGAAAACCTCCCTAAGGTGCCTAAGGATGGAGGGTTGGAATTTCTCCCCATCACACAAGAGCTATCACCGATGCTAATTGAAGATACATGAGGTCAACATTGGAGCACTTGAAGATCCTAAGATAGTGTTACTAGAACCTTCCTTGATAGAAGAAGAAAAACCCAACTTCCAATCATTCTTCACATAGTGCAAGGGTAATTTTTCCTAGTCATAGGTTGACATTCCTAGGTTGGACCATGAGCTATTCTTACATCACTTTCCATTGAATCTAAATGTTAAAAAGGTGAAGAAAAAACTCTAAAAAATGCAACCACAAATTGCCTTGTTGGTCAAGATAGAACTAAAGAAACTCTTGGATGCTAGCTTCATCAGTTCTATTGATTATGTAGAGTGGATCTCCAATCTGGTACCTATCACAAAACCAAATGGGAAAATCCACATATGTACTGGCTTTAGAGATTTAAACAATGTGTGCCCTAAGGATGAATTTCCTCTCCCTAACATTGACATGATCATTGATCTTATAGTAGGATACAAGATGTTATCCTTTATGGATGGTTTCTCTAGCTATAATCAAATTCATATTGCTCCAAAAGACCAACATAAAACAAATTTCACTTGTCCATGGGGTACCTATTGCTGGAATGTCATGTCCTTTGGGTTGAAAAATGTAGGAGCTAAATAGTAGCAGGCAATGACTATAATATTTCATGACCTAATGCATACACTAATGAAGGACTATGTTGATTATCTCCTAGAAAAGTTCTTAACCAAAGCCGATCACCTAAAGGTTTTAGACAAGATATTTCAACAACTAGAAGAGTACAAGGTCCATCTCAACTCGAAGAAGTGTGTCTTTGGGGTAAAGTCTAAAAAATTATTGGGATACATCGTCTCGCAGTGAGGCATAGAAGTTGACCCCACCAAGGTAAAATCCATCATAGACATGCATCCCCCAAAGAGCATTAGTCAATTAAGGTCCTTACAAGGGAGACTATAATCTATTAGGAGATTCATCACACAACTCACCGAAAAATTCCATCAGTTTCAGTACTTGTTACATAAAGGGATCCCTTTCATATGGACCAAAAAATTCTAGGAATCCTTTTAACAGATAAAAGAGTATCTCCTAGCACCACCTGTGTTGATACCACCAATAGATGGGAAGCCCCTCATATTATATGTATCTACAACCATAACAACACTGGGGGAACTACTTGCTCAAAATGATGAGGAAAAGGAAAGAGAAATCTACTATATTAGAAAGACCTTGGTGGGGTATGAACTCAACTACACTCATATTGAACGGGCCTACCTTGCAGTGGTCTTTGCAGCACATAAATTAAGGTATTACTTGTTGAACCACGAAACAAAGCTAGTAGAAAAAATTGACCCACTCAAGTATCTTCTTAGTAGAGCAACGTTAACATGGCGATTAGCAAAATGGGTCATGGTCCTTAGTGAATACGACATCCAATATGTCAAGCACAAGGCAATCGAGGGACAGGTAATAACAGACCAACTTGTAGATGCGCCAACACAAGAAAAACATCCCCTCATCGCTTATTTTATGGATGAGTCACTTTTCATGCTTGAGAAGGTGATGTATGGAAGATGTACTTAGATGGATCCTATACCAATCATGGATTAGGGGCTGGAATACTATTCGTCACCCCATAAGGTGACACGATACCGAAATCATTCAGAAAATCATTCCCTGGTATACATAATATTGCAGAGTATGAGGCCCTATTAATGAGATTGTGTATGGTGGTCAAGTGGAAGATAAAAAAGATACAGGTCTTCAGAGATTCACAGTTAATCATCAATCAGGTCAATGATGACTATGACACAAAGGATGAGAAATTGACGAGCCCTATATGAAAATGGTTTATAACTTCAAGCTTTACTTTGTCAATGTCACCTTTTTTCAGATACCCTGCATACAAAACAAAGTAGCGAACACCATGGCAACCATCGAATAACTCTTGGACATACCTAACAAAGTGTCATAGTATGAGTTATTAGTGGAACAACTATTGGTCCCAACTTTTGATGTCCCAAAATCCAAAATGGTTTGTGAACTTGTTGGTTTTGAGTCACCATGGTACCTAGATACTTATAATTACCCCCATTCACAAATTTTACCTGATAACTTATCCAATAACCAACACAAAAGCTTTATCCTAAAATCCTCCTGTTATGCCATCATCGAGGATACCTTGTACCGACATGCTTTGATAATGCCCTACTTCGATGTCTCGATAACACTGAAACCAAAACAACCTTATGTGAAGTGCACCAAGGAATTTGTGGGGCCCACTCAAGTGGTCCTACCTTAGCCAAAAAGATTATGTGGCTGGGATACTATTGGCCGATTATGGAATAAGAGGCATACCAATTTGTTAAAAGATGAAGAGAATGTCAAGTTAATATTGATCTCATTCATGCTCCAACATAGGAACTAAGGCCCATCACTTCACCTTGTCCCTTTGCTCAATGGGGACTTTACCTTGTAGGAAAAATTCTCCCCACTTCCTCAAATAGCCACAAATTTATTATAATTGCCACTAAATACTTTACCAAATGGGTAGAGGCCATCCCCCTTACCTACATCACCAACAACCAAATCGCTAAGTTCATTCTTAATTACATCATTTTCCGCTATGGTATTCCACATTCAATAATCATAGACAATGGTCATCCCTTCAAAAGCCAAGACGTCCGCGAATTGTGTGAATAATTCCACATCCAACATCATTTTTCCACTTCCTACTACCCGTAGGGCAGTGGTCAAGCTGAGGCATCCAATAAACCATCATTAAAATCCTTAAGAAAACCATCAATGCCGCTAGCCATGACTAACACATCCAACTCAACCCTACCTTATAGGCATATCGAACTAGCATTCGTACTCCTACTGGTGCCACCCCATTTTTCCTAGTATTTATTCTAAAGGCTATTCTCCCAATTGAGGTTGAAGTCCCCTCTCTCCGAGTGTCCATGAAAGGGTTAATCAATAATGAAGAGTACAAGATATCTAGCTTGCACAAGCTGGAATTACCAGATGAGCGAAGACAGAAAACACTGACCCACTTACAAGCATATCAAAACCATCTTTGTAGAATTTATAATAAGAGGGTCCTGGTCAAACATTTTGACATTAGTGACTTGGTACTAATGCAGAATCCTAAAAACTAGGCAGAACATGATAAACCTAGTAAGTTTGAGCCTAACTAGCTAGGCCCTTATGTCATCACAACTTCCTTTGGTTCCGATGCATATCAGTTGTCTAATCCAAAGGGAGAACCATTGTTTGAGCCTATAAATAGCTTGCGCCTGTGCAAGTTTTACACATAGCTTCAAAAAGCTCAGTCAAAACCACAAAATACAAAAAAAAGAAAAGAAAAGAGAAATAATTCATCCAATAGTGAAAACCATCTCAATGGCATGTTGGATAAGTACCATGGTGAAAACCTAGCAAAAAAGTGCCATGTGTAGACAATCTTTTCTCTGTCATCTATCATCACTTCACAAGGCCTTTTCACCTTCACCCATATTCCTCTAACTATCCCTCCTTCATTCCACGACACCCACAATGGGAGTAGTTGCTAGTCCTATGGCTTGAGATCGGTTGAAACTCACAACATACCATGTGAAATCATTCTTACCATCCAATCCCACATAGTACTTGACTAGGTGCAAATACCTAACACCCATTGTTGGTGGAATAAACCTCTAGATCTCCAGGACTTAACACACTTGAAAAACACAAAAACATTCAGAAAATATGTCAAAAATACAAAAACATTTAGAAAACATGTGAAAAATGTGAAAACATTCAAAAAATGTTTCAAAAATGTAAACACATTCGAAAAATGTCAAAATCCCAAAAAAATCCAAATAATAAAAAAATTACAAAACAAAATCAACATCTATCCTGTCAGTCTTTTTCATAGTTGAACTATGTTGCCTCTTTGACTAGACGTAGGAAAGGCCACTTGTCGATGCACCCTTGAGGCATTAGTTCAATCTTGTTAGGTTTGTCAGAATGAAAATCAAGACTTACTATTTTTCAAATACAACAAAGTCAGGTTTTGTCAAACTACGAGGTCTCTACACGTATAACATAGGCAAGACCATCAATCAGTGAGCCCTCGAGGCTGCACTAGGTTAGTCCCTTAGGGTTCATCACATTCACTATCACACACATTGGATATCTTTAGATTAAAAAAATCTTTTTCAGTCAGTCCTATCGGGAAAAGTCTAGTCGAACTATGTGGTCTCTGCGTGTACAACGTAGGAAAGGCTTAATAGCCCCTAAGGCCTTAGATGTCAGTCCTCTTAGGGTTTTGTCATATTGGTCATATCACAAGGTCATACAACAAATGACTCAAGCACAACATCACAAACTATGCACAATTAAACCAATTTATTCAGGATATGTCTTTCCTGAATCAACATCAAATCTATCAAGTCAGTCATTTGAGAGTCTTCAAGATGTGTCCTTCTTGACGTCAAACTCTTTTATGTCAACCAATTTATTAAGGATGTCTTTCCCGAATCAACATCAAATCTATCAGATTAGTGTTTTAATAGTCTTCAAGATGTGTCCTTGATGTCAGCCTCTTTTCTATCAACCTATTTATTTAGGATATGGATTTCCTTAATCAATATCAAATCTATGAAATCAATAATTCAAGAGTCTTAAAGATGTGTCCTTGATGTCAAACTTTCTCTTGTCAACTGCAAGTCTTCAAGATGTGTCTTTCTTGATGCCAGACCTTATCATGCCATCTATTTAGGATGTGTCCTTCCTGAATCCCAACCTTGGAAATAATAAAATTCAACATATTAATTCTTTAGGATGTGCCCTTCCTAAAGAGTGACTAGTCAACCTTATCATCACCAAGTCAACCTTGGAAAACAAGCAAAGCTCTGACACACATGTTTCGACAAACATTTTTTATTTATTTTTCAATGATTCAATATGACGATGTAACTAGCCACCTCGATGATCTCCTATGATGAATTTAGAGGAGCGACAATGTTACAAGACCATATCTTGATTTTTGACTAATTTTCTTATCTTTTTGAAATGATCATGTAACTAGCCACCTCAACGATGTCCTATGATGAATTTAGAGGAGCGACAATGTTACAGAACCAAATCTTTCTTTTTGACTGATTGTCTTGTCTTTTTGAAATGATCATGTTACTAGCCACCTCGATAATGTCCTATGATGAATTCAAAGGAGCGACAATGTTACATGAGCATATCTTTCTTTTTGACTCATTGTCTTATCTTTTTGAAATTGTCATGTCACTAGCCACCTCAAGGATGTCCTAACAATAGGATTTAGAGGAGCAATGATGTGCCATGATGATTATCTTATATTTTCAAAGTTATCATGTCGCTACCCATCTTAAGGATTTCCTAGCAATAAGATTTAGAGGAGAAACGATGTTTCATGACACATTTTTGTTGGATTGTTGTTTGTGGTTTGTATCAACAAAAAGACTGGGAATAATTGGGTTCCTAAGTATGAGTCACGACAATCCTTGTTTGTGACTGTTTGTTTTCAGAAAATGCATGACATTGCACACCATTGTTCTATCTCATATCATGGTGTTTCTTGTCCGTTGGAATAAACCTCCCACTGATGATAAAATTGCAAATGCTTAGTATAATGACAACAAAACGATGACATATCTTTCTTTCACGCTAACATAAATCATCTTCAAGTGACACTCTTCTTCCATCACATCTAGATGGTGTACTATGACACACAAAAAATCACCTGCATTCATTACAATATTAGAGTAGCATACATTTTACTTCCCCATCCATTTTGCATAAGGAATTAAAAATATCAAATCATTATCATTAACATTTGCATAACATGATAAAAATATAGATAACACAATGCATACAATGACTATATATCATAACTCATATGCATCAATTACATCATAAATCAAGTGCATCAATCATAATTAAAAGCATACATCATCATCATCACATAAGAATGAATCATAAAATAATCATCATTGCATCACATAAACAAACACATCATATAATCACCACCAAAAATGCATCTCATATATATAAAAATGTGTCACATTATAATATCCATGATGTATATAAAAAATGGAGCTCATAGGCTCTATAATCATAATATAGTGTCTACAAATATATAAAAATGTCCCTATGTTGAACTCACACTACTTTGATGAGGAGAATGAGGAGGTGACTGATGGGGAGAGCCTGACGATCACTGTGCAAACGAGGCCCTATCATAAGGTCTTGACCTGTGAGGTCCTAGAACACCACCAATTCTCTGAGATCTACTATGGGACCTCCAATGATTGGATCTACTGCTGAGTACCTAGGAAGCACTGGGAGCTGATCTCTCAGGAGGTACCTCCTACTCATACAAATCCCTATAATATCGCTCGTGCTCACCAACCTTGACCAACTCTCGAGCCATAGCTGCAACTGGTCTACTGCAAAGAGTAGTGAACTCTACAAACCTCTACTCTATCTCCTACCTCCATACCACCACGTAAACTCTCTCTCCAAATATGCATTGTCCCTCTCCAATCGCATCTCATCTCTCTCTGTGGGCACAACCCTAACCCGCTCCTCCAAGGCCTCTACCCTGGCCTGCAAATTGGTCAATCATTGATCTGTGGTACCCTCCTCCTCTCACAATGGTCTCTCCCCCTCATCCACATCCCACTCCTCTATGATCCAGTCTCAGAGCTCTCTCTCCTCATCTCCCATCTCCTTGGGGAAATCATCCACATATTGGTATCCAACCCATAATTAATCAAGGGCATCCAATTTCTCCTCCTGTCCCGTGGCCTCCTCCCTAATAGCCTCCTCACCAATGACCTCCTCTCTAGCAGCCTCCTCTCTAACTTCCTCCTCACCAATGATCTCCTCCTCTCCACTTGCCTCCCCCATGGCTACATCCTCTCCCTCTGCCTCACCCTCACGGATTGGTGACAATGATCTAAACCAGCCCCTACCACCTTGTTGACCTCATTGACCACCCCTCCTACCTCCTTTTCCATCATCACCTCCACCTCTACCACCGTGACCACCCGCTCTGCCACCACATCAACCCTATGGGCCTATACCTCAATGCTCTACATCCACTGGCTAATTAGGATTTGTGTATGGAACAGGTCTATGTTGTTCCCACTAGGTATCATAGGCTAGTATCATACCAATATCCATTGGCCCACCCCTCTAGGCCTACTACATTGGCTGTAGTGCATCAATATCTACCTCTATTGTCGCTATGGGAATTTGGTGCCCCCATAGAGGAACCTGTCTTGAAGATCTAGCAAACTCAGCTCAACCACATGGTTCATCTTGAATCTCACCAAACTTCTAGAGCACTTTGTCTAGTAAGTGTCTCTCATTGATATGCATGGCGACAACGATCGTCTCAATCAAATATCATGTCTATTGAAAAAAAGGAAAGTGCCAACCCTCATCCTGCTACTGCACACATTTCATGTAGGGCCTCCAAATAAACTGTACAAGAATATCAATTGCATGCCTCCAATATCCAGTATCTCCAACATGCGCCTGAGCCTTGGCATACTGAAATACATATGGGGATCGGTCATCTAGCTGATGAACAATTGGTGGATAGAAAACAACAATGTGGTCCCACACCCAGGTCATCAATAAAGTAGTCCCACAGCTCATGGATTGCACCTCCCTATAAGCTATGCCATGCAAATGGAAGTACAACATTTCTAATAGACAGGGGCCCCATGCATACATAGCCCGTCTCTCAAACATCCCCACTAACATCTCGCCCCAACCCATAGGAAACCCATGTCCTTGACGGTCTAGTAGTATAATCCCAACAATAAGTGTACACAACACACAATCAATCTGCTCATATCTCTCTACAAGCACATGCCATATGATCTCGTAGTGCTCAATACTAAGGTGTCTAACATCCTCGTACACATAGTGTCAGGTGATCTCACTGTAACCCCTCTGAGTATCATAGCGGACCCTCTCACCATTGATCGGTAATCTAAGTATCTTATACACATCCTCCAATGTAACTGTCACCTCTCCTGTGGGAAAATGGAAAGATGAAGTCTCTAAATGCCATATCTCAGCGAGTGCAGTGAATATCCCTCAATTTTCCTAGATGCTAGGCATAAATGTCACATGGTGAAGTCCAAGACGCCATATCAAACATCTCTCTGCACCGGTCAACTAGTCCTGAAATGCGTAAGTAGGCGGCCTTGACTCCCAGGTGTATATCAGATCCAGAACAACCTGCAAAGGCATAACACATATCTTGCATCAGAAATACGAAGCTAATAAATGCACATCATTCAAAAGACAAACTCAATTTTAAACTTCAAAAGTTTTAAAAATTTGACAGGTAGATGTGTCATTTTCTTTGAAAAATGTATGCATAATGACATATGCATCACACTATTCCTCAAATGTGACTCACCATGCAAAAGCAACATATTATTTTACAAATGTGGTGCACAATTACAAATGTGTCAGTATCCCTAGCATATGTGACTAGCTATATCACATGCAGTGCAAAATGATGCATATGCACTGATTTAAACAAAAGAAAAAACAACCCCCCACGTGTTTCCACAAATGCATCGTATCGTAGACACATGCATCGCATACGAATGCATTTGTGGTGCAAAAGAAGTGACACATGTGAAAAATAAACTTTAATAGCCTAGAAATGCGAGAAAATTGAAAATTCAAAAGTCAGATTAAGGGTACATACCGAGGGTCCTACGTCGGCCGACTGTCAGAATGTCCTGATGTGATATATTTAGTGCTCGGTGTAGGGAGCAAGAGACATTTTGCAAGATGACTCTAGAGAAAAATCACAAGTTTTCAAAATGCAAGGGTGAAAATGAATTCACTTTTACACAATTTCTATTTATACCTAGGAGTTTTTAGGGTTTTCTTTGGAGCCTAGTGTATTGGACACACTCTTTGGACACTTCCAATGAGCATTCCACATACTAAACCTTGCTGAAATTGATTTCTTTTGCCACCATCAAACTTTTGGCTATCCAATTACCTAATCGGGACAATTTCAAAATTTTTCTGAATTTTTCAAAAAATTGTCATTTTCCCCTAAGGGGCATACTCTTACCTATCTCACACTGAGGCATGACTGGGGTATGCTATTATTTATTCTTTGACAAAAACACCAAAATGAAATTATGTCAAAGAGGGGCAAAATGTAGACATTGAAAAATGGCTTAATCCTGTGACTGTATTTTTTATTATTAATTCAAGATACCCACAAAATGATTAAATGATTTTATCATTTAATTATATCTAACATCACATTTCCTCTAAATTAATTAAATAGTTTTAAACATTTAATTAATTCATTTTCATTATTCTTCTAAAATTGGTTAATTAAGTAAATTACATTAATTTACTTTAATTATGTCACTAATTAATTCTAATCTCTTCCTTTGATTAATTAAATAAGTTTCCTAAACTTATTTAATTACGTCATTTAAATTAAATCATATTCTCCCTACATCTAATTAATTCATATTCTCCCACATTTAATTAAATGAATAATATTTATTTAATTACTTATTCTACCTTATCATCTAAGGTGCCTCCATAAATTAATTATTCTACCTTCTCATCTAAAGTGACTCCATAAATTGAATAATTCAGTTAATTGATTTTGGAATCACGTACACACAACTTCTTCCATGAAGAAAAGAATTAATTTTATAATTAATTCTTCTATTTGAGCACATGTCTCCTACATTTTCAATCTAATATCTCATGCATAATTCTCTCCATTCCTGACTAATACTCTCTCTCAGTTCACTCACATAACTAATCTGTCATCTTCTTTTGACTCACACACTCTTTCAGTTACATTTCTTGACTAATCAATCAAATTGGCTAACTATTCAATCAAGATTTCAATCAAATCATTCAACTATCCAATCAATCTAATCAATCAAGTCACTTAACTATTCAATCAGATCCTCACACTTGATCTAGACCATTCAAAGGAAAATCAATCTCGACCGTCAAATCTGTGAATTTTCTATAAAAGATGTTTTTGAGTTCCATTCATGGGTAATCACAATATTCAAAGTTTTGCTGTGAAAATACTTATAGGCTAATATTGCACACTCACAATCTGAGGGCATTGAGCTTTTTCAAAGCAAAGTTGAGAAGAATAATTGAGATGAGTCAAGCAAGCATTGGAATTAGGTGATATGGTTCTTGTTTATTGAATTTCTTTGTTGCATTGCACTTCATTATCAATTTGGGGATTTTAGCACGTTTTAGGAAATTTGTGATTGTTGTCATTGTTATGCTTTCTTTGTTCCTGTTTATTTTCCCTTATCACATATAGTATTCCTCATAAATCTAAATTATAGTCTAATGATCACTACTGAGAAGATCGTGTATGATATTTTCTTGAATATAAACATGAATAATTTGTCACATTTCTCTTATTGAAAAATACCAATAATTTAAGAAATGGGCAAGTTATCCTTTTCAAGATTGCTACCAAGATAATTTTATTAGGGTGATAGCCACCCATTATAAATAGGTTCTTTTCACTCAATAGATTTGGAGGATACCTGAAGCTGAAAAAATGTTAGATAAAGTAACATTATAGAAATGAAAATATAATAGCCAAAAGATGCTTCTAAATTTTATGCAATTCCACTTTGTCTATGGATGTGAAAGAGTTTAATATAATTTATGTTTAAATTTTAATTCACCTTGGTGTTCTTGTGTCTTGTAGAAAGGGATGAACTCTTTTAATTCATTTTGTATGAGAATAAGAATTTTTAATTTATTTAATTAGAAAAAAATAAACATTTAGCCTAAGATAAGCTCTTGAAAATTTATTTATGAGGCAAGTTTGGAGTCTTTTATAGGATCAAGGATAATTACAAGTCAATACTTATCCATAGTACAAACTGTATGGATATTTACAAGTTAATCTTACAATTTTGGAGCTAAAGTTGAGTGAAAATAAATAGTATAATGAGCCTTTCACTAGAGGAATCCATAAATGTTTTATAATTATTTGAAATAGGAACTTGAGTAAATATGAGATCACAACCTTCTCACATCCACTAGAGATAATAACTTATTATATTTTTGATTGATAAACTAAGACAATTAAGATGTCTATTATGCTCACATCTATTATTAAATTGTAGAAGCATATATATCCTCATTGTTGTGTGGTCTCACAACATGCCCCAAGACTATAAGACTTGGAGACCCCAAGTGAAAACTAATGCTTATGGCAGGTGCTAGGTAGTTGGAAAGATCACCGGAAGTGAAAAGGAAAAGAGAAATCTTTTTGAAACAGTACTTCATAATTCAAGTGTTCTGGGTACGAAGTACGAGGAACCGAGAATGCCAAAAATGTTAAAGGTAATGCAAAGTGTTGAGCAAAGTGTTTCGGTCCGAGAGTCGAGGTCCGGTAAATATGGAAGTTACGATAAAATGAAGTCCAAGAAAATCATGGGTGAAGTTGAATAATGGGTACCAGGTAACAATGCAAAGCAAAGTTTTAAAATTTAATGTTATCTAAGAGGTCCGATGGTCCGGTAACCAGGTCTAAAAGATAATTATACAAGAATATGTGATTTTCTTGAAAGCGTGTTATTTATGATGGATTTATACTGATAATGAATTAATGATGGTTTTATTTACATGAGATTTTTTATAAATGTTTTCTTTTAAAAGGGATTTAATAGGTGGAATTTGTGATTGTAGGAGAAGCAAATTGTGATGCAAAGTTTGGGTATGGATGGTCAGGAAAATTTGAATCATGAATAGAGTCATATCTAGATTGGGCTACATATTATGGGAACTTATATGCAAAGGGGCTTGAATCCATCAGAATACTAGGGATCTCAGTATTTCACATATGGCGACAAAAAGTGCCAACCTTCGAGGAACGCTCATTCCCAAGAGTAGAGAGCTTAAGGCATAACCAAAGTGTAGGAACAGGATGATGAAGCAATCATTTTGAATATATGGGACAGTTCCTACACACTATCTTGATTTAAGTTATTATCCTTGCGATAATAAGAGGATGAAAAACCTGAAGACTTCAATGTGCAGATGAAGGTTGACCTTTGTTGACTTCATTTGCAATTCTCTTACCAATCACCACATTCCATGTGCCTTGATGTGATTCATCCCTTGGATTTCCTCTCATGTATTTGTCTTATCCTACTGTGTCTTACTTCTATAAAAGGCCAAGGAATACTTCTTTTTAAGTTAAGTTCAAAATTTTTTGATGTTAGAAGAGCCAAAAATTCTCTAAGTGTTGTTCTTTTTTCTTGTTTTTTGAATCATTCCAATCTAAAAACTTGTATGCACATAGAAATTAATCAATATCAAAGCCAATTTGATAACTACCTATCTCATGTATCTTTTGTAGTTGGTTCTGTTAGTTCAGCCAAACAAGACTATGTGCTACGTCATTTAAGGGTGCATACAAAACCTACTCGGTGTCCAAACTAAACCCCCTTCTTTAAAATATCACACCATTTTATGCCTAGCTATGAAGCAATCTGGTGAAGTATATAGTGTTTTCTTTGATTTGATTAAATCTTGGGGAATTCCTAGAGAATAATTGGAAGAAATTTTATTTTTTTAGTACTTTGATGCTTTATTTTAAATTAGATGTTAAATTTTAGAAAATGTTCCAAAAAATAGATTAATGAATGGAAATTTATTGAAAATCTTTCGTTTCTATGAAATTGTTGAATGCTTAAAGCTAAATCTACTTAATTGATAGCAAATTTTTTTTGATGTTCATGAAATATTATTGCAAATCTGTTGATTTCTTTAAATTATTTTATGATCGAAATTAAAATCTTGTATCTAATGCTAATGATTCTTAATGAAACTAGAGATAACCATAGACCCTTGAGATTAACAAAAATATCACATCATACCCTAAAGCGAACTTAGTATGGTCAAGACCTAACTATCAGAGACTTGGGATTAAGCTAAGTCAACCTTTTCCTATTACACAGACACTCTAGGTTTCCCTAGTTTAGTCTTTCAAGAAGATAGGTTCTTCATGGTTTTCCTGTGAGGATTTTATCTGCACTCTTGCTGTGAGTGACATCGTCTTCAATAGGAACTGGTGCTAGAAGGAGGGATCTTGTTTTTCTTTATATATTTCTCTCCATGTTTTGTTTAGGAATCTATATTTGTTCCAAGTTCAAAAGTTAGCTTGTAAGGAAAAAGTCTAATGCAAGCCAATATTTCAAAAAATGGAAGTTGAAAAACTCTAAAAAATTCTTAACTAGAGATTACATAATTTTAGTTTATTCACCTTTGGTAGAGTCACTGAGTGTAGAATTTATAATACAACTGATCACGGTGAACTCTATTGTGAATTTTTTTTAACTAGGATAAGTTTGGCTATGTATAAGGTGATTTCATTAACAAAAGAAGTTTTAACTGCTAGAAGAAAGGGATTGTTAACAAAAAATATGTTGAATCTTGAAAGAGAGTATAACCCTAGTGGAATTGAAAATGTTAAAAATTTAATTGATATATCAAAATAGTTTGATAATAATTATTATAAAAAAACTTAAGGTTTTGTAGGAAGATAGGTGAGAATACCGAGACTCAAAAATATTGCACTGAAAACGAGGAAACAAAATCGATGAGTCATCATTCTCTTCATATGTGGAAAATGTAAGTGAAGAAAAGGAGCAGGAAAATCAAGCGGGAGATGCATGTTTTTTCGTTCCAAACTAAAAATTTACAAGCTAAAAAAGGAAAATTTCCTAATTTGATGGAAGATACAGAGTATCAAGTTTTTACTTTTTCTCTCTGATAACAATATAAATTGTGATATCGCTTGGTCTAACAAAGTTCAAAGTGAAGATGGGACCGAAGATACTGAAATTTTTGGAGGAGAAGAAAATCAAGAAATGGACACAACCGTTCATGGAATAGAGCATAGTAAAGAGGAAAACCATGAATCAAGACTGAAAGAAGGTAGAGTATTGATGAACCAGAGAAAGTGTGTGTGATTGACCTTTAATGAGGTCGTTTTCATACATATGAGCCAATTTATTGGTAAGTACATCTTTGAATTTATGTTTGTTAAATGTAGAAAATTTAAAGAAATTCATTATTACAGTAGGACATTTGAAATTTATTCCAGTGAATTCAAGGATAAAACTGCTATAATTCATACTAATTTTTTTTTGAAAATAGTTATTGAGCTTAAAATAAATTGCTTTATTAGGGTTAGTCATTTGCTAGGGTAAATTTTGGTTAGTTAGGGTTAGTTTGCTTTTGTAGGGGTTTTTTGTTTTTCATTTTTTTTTTAATTTCTATTTAACTCTTTGTATTAGCAAATTCTGCTTAACTTATCATTCACATGAGAGTTAATTCAAACATTTGTAACATTGTGCTGTGAAATGTAAAATGATAAAACCATACATAGTAAATGCATGCTTTAAATGTATGACAAAGCTATATATATGTGTGTATATTACATATATACATATAAGTATCAAAATTCTTGCTATAAAAGAGTATCAAAAAATGAAAAAAGAGGAAGCTAAGCTATAGATAGGAGTAGCCATTTAGTCAATCTGGGATTCCTTGTCCATCATGGCTAAATACCCTACATAGGCAATTTCCTGATGAACTTCAAAGACAGGAGTATGGAGGTCAATCAGGAATGACCGGAGTGGAACTACTTCCCTGTGTTCTAGGAACTGAAGAATATCATCCATGGAAGGGATTCCAATGGTTGGATGTACAACAAATAGAATAGTATCCAGATTTTCCAAATATTTAGGCCACAATATCATATCTGTAGTTGAGCGAATATCTTCAACAAGAAGCCCAATGTCTAGGAGTGATGCTACAAAGCAAGAATCCAAGTTAGAATAAAACCGGTAGTAAGCTCTAGATTCCACATATTATTCCCCAAGGACTAAGCACAAGTTTGGCACAGTAAAACTGGTAGTCCAAATGAAGAAAACCTTTTCAAGCCTTTGAGTCATGATATGACCCATGAAAAAATTCTGGCAATGAGAGTAGGTCAAGCAAATTGGAGTATCCATGACTTGGAAGCAAGCAAGCACTAGCAGAGTAGAACATTCAAAATGGTAATAAAAAAAGAAGACAAAGAAAAAGTGTGAAGAATTCAAGAGAATTGTGGAATTTATAGAAAACTGTGAGGAGGTTGTGGAACATAGTTGCCTAGATTGTTGTCTTGGAAATCATAAGCAAGGTGGCAACCAGATGAGTTTCTCCAGAGCAAAATGTTAAATCAAATTAATTTTTAAACACAATTGGTGATAATTTGCTTCAAATTTGGCCAGTACAAAGATTACAAATCAAGCAAGTTAAATATTTCAAAATCAATGGTGGTCATTTCATTGTGTTTTTATTAAGCCGTATTAATCATGAAGGTGTCCATGTGTGCAAAGCAGAAAAGAAAATGAAGCCAGTAAGGCAACACACGTCATCACCTAGGAAATTTGAAAGAAATGATACGTGCACATTGAGGCGTGTGAATTTAATGGAGAATTGCATGATCATTTTTGAGTGTCATCGTGACATTTTTGATCCATTAATGTGGTGCATCGCCATCAAATTGGAATCGCTAGCCGAGTATTTAGTAGTTGCCATAAAATTTGATTGGAAGGGTGGTAACTAATGGTTCTTATAGACACAAAAAAATGTCCTAATTGATATCATACATTTGAAATAGGCTTACTAACATGATTTCCTCTTTAAACCCATCCTCTTTTCGCTTAATTAATTAAATTAACCTAGTTAATTTAATTAATGGCATCATTTTCGTCCATTAACCTAATTCATCTAGGTTAATTCACCCGCTTCACGCTAACATTTCATCTCATTAAATTAAATAAATCAAAACATTTAATTTAATTCTCTAAGTCATCTTATTTAATTAAATAACCCTAAGTTATTTAATTAAATATCATTTCATCTCTCTCCTCCCCATTTATTAAATTATTTAATAAATGTCACTTTATTCCTCCAAATCCCCTAATTGTATGATTAAACCTTGTTTAATTAGCAATTAAACTAATTTTCCTCCAAGAGGGAATATTTCTTATCTTCTTTTTTCCACAATTAAAATTTTATTTTAATTTGCAAAATTCCTTTTTTCCTCACCCAAATGAATATTCCAAAAGAATATTCTTATTCCTCCATCATTTGAAAAAGGGATATTTTCACTTAGCTTCTTATGGAAGTTTTAAACTTTAACCTTTTGAACAAGTCACCTTTGACCTGTGTGAGCAGGTCAAAAGTGTGTTTGTTTGAGGCAAGTGTGAACCCTTGATTAAATCTCATCATGCATTCTTATCCGTTGATGAAAATCCATGATCCATGCCTCTCATCTCCTTTGTCTTTGATAGTTGATTAATCTTTTCAATATTAACCCTTCATTTCTCATTTGCTTTCCTATAAATAGGTCACTATTTGGAGACAAATGGATCCATATTTTTAAAAACAAACTCATGTTGAATTCACTTGCACTCACACTCATAATTCACTCACTTTTAGGTTGTTTTAGTTAATTTTAATCGCATAATAGCTTAGAGCATTCATTAATGGCTTCCATGCATCCATCTTAGTTTGTATATGAATTAGGGTTTTCATATTTTAGCTTAGGATTAGCTTAGATTAGCTTAGAAATAGCATAATTAGATCATTTGTAGCATAAAATCATGTTAATTTAGCTTGCATCATGTTCATTTTTAGCATAAATTAGGTTTTGATCCATTTATCACAATGTTTCATCAATTCTCTTCCATAGAATTGACTAAAACAGACTCACTAGTCATGGCATTGGGAAAGGGTCATCATTTCACATCAACACGACACCAATTCTAAAACGAGATAAGTTTCAAATGGGTTAGAGTAGGAATTTAACTATTTTTGTGTAGTTTGTAACTTTCAGTTTCAATTAAATGCTTAGTTTAATTTTGCAATTTGAATGATCTTGTTTGGTAGATGCAGGTTTATTTGGGTAAATTATGCTTCAATTCATTATGGATTAGGTGTAATCTATTCAAACTGACAATCCTCATCTCACATTCTGGTGCTAGAAGGAGAGAAAAGTATTAACACTTTTTTAGCTCAAATTCCATTTGTTTATTATTTTGCAGGATATAGTGACGCCCAAACTACAAAAAATGGCAATTTTTAAAGAGCATCACCATATAGTGATGCCATCACAATTTGAAATTTGGATGCTGAATTAATGCACCAATGTCAATTTAAATATGGCGACACTGATTTAATCTGGAGGTATCAAAAAGTTCAAACGACGGCATCGACAAATTTCAAACTGTGACGCTATTAAGAGCAGTGACATCAAAAAAAATTGTGAAGCTATGCTCTTTGTTTTTGTTACAAAGAGACACTTGTTTTCACTAGAGTGATGCCCACAGTTCAAATTATGACGCTATCATGTTCAGCAATGCCCAACTAGGGTAAGAAACTTTACGATCATTTTTTTGACATGTGTTTTAATTTCCTTGAATTATCTGACCACTGATGTGCTTCTGACTATTTTTGGTTGTTAGAATAACAGGGTTTTGTAGGTTAAGAAAAAACATGGAGAAAAAGTGAAGAAAGCTTTTCTATCTTAAAAATTCTATGATTGTAACAAGCGTTTAATGCTTTGGGGCAATTATAACCCAAATTTTATGATTTCTAATTTTTTCTATAGGACACACACTAAATTTCCATTGGGTTTAAAAGGAACACTAAAAAAGGATTAAAGTTGAACCCTCACATCATCATTTTACTTTGGGTTTAAAATTGAACAAGGCAACTTCATATTTCAATTGGTGCTTAAAACAAACTCAACACTGCTTTGAGGGCTTAAAATTTATAACTGTTTGCTATGTTTTGTGATTTTCAACATTGTTAGTGGATGCATATGCAATTATCTTGTGCCATTTTTTGACCTTGAGAAACATAAACATTCCTTAACACTTGCAAAATCACATATATCTTTCAATTTGGATTGAAATTGAACCCCCTTGCGAGTGTGAGAAAAAGGCATAGTGTGATTTCTCTCTTTGTTCATACAAATGAAGATGATCAAACTACGGATGTACTTCCTCGCTATTTTTCACCTTTAGAGGGCCTACCTAGGTGGAAAAAATTACTCACCCCAAGGGAATGACCCAAGCTATAATGAGCTAACGCCAAGCTCTTCCAAACTACTATATAAATTTGTGGTTGCAATGAAAATTGTGATCAATGGGAAGCGGTACATGATAGCTCACCCCCAATATCTTTATGATGCATAAAGCCCTTGTTCTAAGGGTTGGGATACCTCTTGAGGTAGTTTATCATTGCACCCCCTAAACTGGAAGCCCTTATTATGAACCTTGTTTAGAAGCCAAAAATCCTTAATATTTGTTGGTGCAAGAACAATCATTTTGAAGCTTACCCACATTTGTACTAATCAATTATAGAAATAGAAAAAATCCTTTTGATCTCTATATTTTAAGGATTTTGAGATTTGGTGGTCCCAAGAAGTGTGTGTCATGGAGGGGAGCCAGTGTCGCCAAATCTCTAACTGTTCGCATTGTTTAGTGTTTGGAGAAATCCGAGTGGGGAATCAAAAAATATAGCCATTTCGAACCTAGGGTTTTAATGATTGTGAGTTGGTTTAACACTTTGCTTGATTTCAAAATAATACAAAAACAAACATTCACTATCATCCTCAAAATTCTAAGCACTTTGGCTTAAATATGGACCTCTTGAGTTAGCCTTGATATTACTGCTTGTCCTAAGGATTTATCCTTAGATATTTCTAAATATCTTGACATTAATCTCAAATCCATATTTCCCAAATACAACATAGGCAATTATGGCTCTAATCTCATAATTTTCACGAAATGGATATTGTGAAAGTTATGATTTTTTTGACATAAACATCTAGTTTGAAAACATAATCAAGATAAGTGTTTGTAAAATCTATTCACTTAAGCAAGATAAGCTTGAAAAATGAACCCCAAATGACTATTTGGAGACTAATCACTCTCGTTGAAGAACATGAACTTCTAGGTGCTATAATTCAGCCGAAGTTTGAAATCATTAATAGAGAACAAACCGCTCTCATTAGCAGTTTTAGAGGCTTCACTTTTGAAACAAAAGAAACAAATACACAGTGGAGAAACAAAACAACCATTTTAGGTGAAGAAGAGGAAAAAGTCGATATTGAGGCTGGAAGGCCCATATTACCCCCACCTACTTGGCAATAAATATCTTCCTTTCTTCCATAAACTTGAACTGTTTGTAAATGATCTCACACAAAATCAAGATCCCTAAGGTAAGGTCTGCAGGTCGTCATTTTAGACTTAGGCATCTCACTCCAAAAGCTCTCAAGAAACACCTTTTAGTGCTTCACAAGAATAAAGATAGGTTAGTAGCAAAATTTTATAGACACGCTTCAAGGTACAGTCCAAAATTATATGCATTCTTTTGGAGTCAAAATCTTGGTCTTTTTCATGATATTGAACTCCTCTAAATGATTTATTGCACAATCAAAATCCATAGGGGAAGATCTCCAACCTGTCATTGCAAATGTAGCTATCATAGTGCACAGTTTATTAGGAAGTGGGATTTAATAATTTATCGCAATCGCTACTACTTGTTGAGAAAATTTTATGCTTGAGCTAGGAGAATCCAAATAGTTTTAAACATTCCCATCCATCCTCTCATCTAAAATCAACATTGGGTCTTTAGGATTTGAACATTTTCAAGGTCTAGCATCATTCTCACTACCTCGGTCTTGTCAAAAAAAGGGTTCACTTTAAAGTCAACATTGGGTTAAATTCCTCACTCACCTCTTCATCACATTTTATCCTTCACTTCATCCAACATTGCAAAATTTTGAGTACACCAAGACTTTGTGACTTAAACATCAAATCAAATAAAAACAACCTTTAAATTAGCTACTTTGTATGTGAAATTTATCCTTTTCCATGCACTTACTTAATTTAGTTATCATATTTGAACTAGTTCATCTTGAAGGTCATGAGTCTACCATAAAGATTTACATGTTCATAAACATCTTTTATCCCAACATCAAAACATCAAAAGTGTTGTTCCAAAACATTTGCAAAGATCACTCTCCACATCATCCATCTTTTCATCCCCCACTATCACAATTGCTCCCAAAAGACTTAGAGCATCCCTTTTTCCTAGATTTTAGTCAACTAGGGAGTTCAAACATCACAAATCACAAAAAAATTCTGCCACAGGTGACACAACATTTATGGTAAAGACTACATCACAACACAAGAGAATCATAGAGAAAACCAAAGTGACATTTACGTCAAGTTATCCAAATACTTTAGAATTTGATCCAAGGAGTCAAGTTACACCATCATAACAACTTTCATATGAGATAAAATATATCACAAACAACCCATTTGAACTCACTAGGGAGGAAATTATGGAACATCAAGCCTTTGAAAATGTAGCTCCTATCTCCCCAACATTTTTGGCACAAAATTTAACACAAGGTTTCATAACTCCATCGCTAGGGCTAAATCAAACCTACATTCCTAGTATGCAACAAGCCTTGCTAAAGACTTTGGAAATGCTCTTTCATTTGAAAATAGTACACTTATGGGAACACTTGAAACTATTCCTCCACCTAACACAACCACTTGGACTCCTAGCTTTGGTGCTCCTCCCATTCCTAAAGATCCTAAATAGATATAGACACCTCTTGATCTTCATTACTCAACCACAACTTCAACATATCGAGGGCATCCTTCTTCATCCACATCCATGAGTACCACAAGTGTTCCTACCATTGCACACAATAGTGGAGATCAGATATCTCAAAACAACATGTAAGGGCATACCAAGACCGTACCATAGAGTCAACCCTTGAAGGAAATGGGGACATCCTTACCCAATCCTCCAATGGGTTCATCCATACCATTGGTTTCACAAAACATGTCCACACCATCTATCATCAATCCACCACAAAAGAATCCCTTGGTTACGAGTTCTGTCAATTTAGGAAGTACCTTGATCACAAATCCCTTGTTTACATCTTTGGTAGAAGGCAATCCTCAAAAGATGGGACAAGGAAATCTTTTCAATCAATGGACTCAAGGTCCTAGTGTGTCATTTCCATTACAAAATTTAATGAAATCAACTTCATCTTTTCCCATCATTCCCCTTTACTATGAAAAATCAATTGGGACCTCAAACATACATTCCTCCACCTCATTCTACCATCTTACAAGGAGTTTTAAATCAAGGGAACTCTCTACCTCTCATCAGGAATCCATTACCCACTCAAAACAATAATATCCATAATCCTTCACAGATGTCTCAACAACCACCTAATCCCACATTATAAGCACATGCCTTAGCTTTACAGCAAGCACAACAAGCCTATTAACAAGCCGTCCAACAATAGCAGACAACCTTAGTAGCTCAGCAAGTAGCCTTAGCACAACAAAAACATCAAGCTCAACAACCAACCTTAGCACAACAACAACAACAAGCTCAACAAGTAGCCATAGCACAACAATGACATCAAGCACAACAAGCAACCATAGCATAACAACAGTGACAACAACAAAAAGTTGTGCAACAACAACATTAGGAACAACAAGCAAATTTATTAGCACACCAACAATAGTAGGCCCAACAACAAGCCCTAGTTGCACAATAACAACATCAATCTCAATAGAAAACCTTACTAGCTCAACAATATGCCTAACAACAACAACAAGGTTCTTATTATCCTCAATTGAACATCATTAATCCAAACACATTAGGAACATATACATCAGTACCCCAATCATCTTCACAAAATCTCACACCATCATACACCTCATACAACTCATCCGTCATCCCACCATATGTTCCTCTACCTATCCCATAAGATGATATAGCATCACAATTCAAGGAGCTATCACAAGAAATATAGGACCTTTGAATGGGAAAGACCAAAAATCCCCATACACAAAACTTGTGTCCCTATCCATTTCACCAAAACATAGCAATGATACCGTTCCCTCCTAGTTTTGAAATCACCAAATTTGAAAAATATAAAGGGAGAGGAAGTCTTGTGGACCATATAAAAGAATTTAACATCATGTACTATTGGATGTTGTGGATATGGTTGTTGATATGTGGTTGTCATTGATGTCAACACTATTAGCATTTGGTGTACTAGAGGCTGTATATGTCGAGGATATTGAGAAAATTATAAAAGGAAGCATTCTAGGTTCCCTGTGGAACTGTGCAGGTCACGAAGGTGATTTTTTCTATACATTGAAGATTAGATGATGTGGATTAAAGGGTTTATTGTTTAATGTTTCTAGATCATCTACCAGAATTTTTAGAGGTTCGTGTGAAGTTTTGAGTATGTTGTGGTCTGAGAGTGTTTTCGTGGTCTTTGTCAGTGTTCCTAAATGAAGGTTATGTGATTCTGGTAATCTCAATTATTGCAGATGCTTCTCTATTATTTCTTGGTGTTCTTAGATGTCTCTAGATCATTCTCTATCTTTGTGGTACATCCACATTACTTGGAGAGCTTGTGGTTGAAGATCTTTCTTGCACATGTTCAATTTTTCACATTCTTGGTCAACATGTTGATGGTAGCATGTTGTGGATCTTCATGGTGAAATTAATTAAAGTATTTTTGTGTTGGAGATATTAATTTGGGTCCCCACTATGTTGTGGCCAACCTTGGTGGATTTTCATTGGAAATTTATTTATAAATTTTGGCCAACATTGAAAATATGTTTTATTTATCTGGTTGACTAATTTGTGATGAAATACCATGTAGCGGATATATATGAGTGATTGGTTAAGTAAAGTTAGTGTGTGCATGAGTGTGAATGTATGCCAGAGAAAGTGTAAATGTGTGAATAGTGTTTCTATCATTCGATACTAAGCAAAGAGTGAAGAAGATTGAGCAGAGTGTAAAGAAGGTTTTCTGAGCTTAATTGGAATTGTAATCAGGCTTATGCAGAAGCTATTTTTTCATTTCATATTCTTTGGATTTTAATCCTATTCTGTATTGTTGGATAGTGATTCCTCTTTTGTATTTGAGCAGTGAGCTCTAGGCAGTGTGCCTGGATGCATGTGCATTCCCCTTATTATTTATCTTTATACTTTTAACAGAGTATAATCTTGTGGAATAACATCCATCATGGTTTTTCCCCTAACAAGGTTTTCATGTAAAAAAAATATTGGTGTTCTTTGTCTCTCTGATGTGTTAATTGCCTATTCATCACATTTGAGATTAAAGTTAAGATAAGTTAGAAAAGTTTGAGTTTCTATGACAACTAATTCGCCCCTTCTTCTCAGTTTTCTATCCTCATTTTTCCAACAATTGGTATCAGAGTAGGTTCCTCTGAAGAAGTCTAAAAGCTTGAGGTGATCCGAGATGGCAACAACATTCAAGAAGGACAGTCCAAGATTTGATGGACTAACTACTCAATGTCGAAACTTAGAGTGCAATGCTACTTAAAGTGTATTGGTGAATCTTTCTAGAAGATTACAAAAGATCCATATATTATTCCTCAGAATGGTCCCTCAACTCCCGATGAGATGAAAGATGCTGAAAATAATGTTAGGGCCATTGAAGCTCCGGTGAGTGCTTTGACAGATTCAAAGATGGCTAATGTGTTGGGTCTGGAGACAACTCATGAGATTTGGATGAAACTAGAAACCTTGTATGAAGGAGATGCATAGGTGAAGATTGCTAACCTACAAAGCTTGAAAGGCAAGTATGAGAATTTAAAGATGGGTGAAGATGAAAATATCACTTCTTTTATGCAGAGAGTAAATGAAATAGTGATGGGTATTAAAGGTTCCAATGGTTCTGTGGATGAGGATGAAATTGTGGCTAAAGTACTCAAATCCTTTCCTCTCTCGTACAAAATGAAGGTTCATGAAATTGAAGAGTTCAGATCAGTAAACAAGATAACAAGAGACACATTGATCGGGAAGCTTGCTACTTTTGAAATAACTGAATTTGGTGAATATATACCAAAGACTAAATCTACATTCAAGGCCATTGTATCTAAAAGTAAGAGACAAAGATATAATCTGGGAGAGTTCTAGAAAGATATCCAAGTATGATGAAGAATTGAAACAACTTGAAGTTAAAGAAAGAGAGGTAGAAGAATTGGAAGCACTAATTGAAAGACAAGAAGGCAGAGGAAAAGGTAAGTATGAAGATGTATTTCCTATTAAATTTTTTTCATGCAGTAAAATAGGTTATTTTGCATCAAGATGTCTTAAAAGAGTTCCTAGATCTAATCCTAAAAATTCTAGATTCCAAAAGAGATGCTACTTTGCTGAAGAAGTAGTGACTGATGATGAGTCTGATAAAGATAATGGAAAAGAAGATGAATGGGCTTTCATTTCTACCATTGAAGATAATCCCGTGGCTACTGAATCTACTAAAGATGAGAAAGCTCTTGCAGCCCAAATTGAAGAAAAAGATGAGTGGGTTATTGATAGTGGATGTTCACATCATATGACCAGTGATAAAAGCAAATTTGTGAGTCTAGAGAAGTATGACGGTGGGGTTGTAAGATTTGGAGATAACAATGCTTGTGTGATTCGTGGCAGAGGATCTATTTGCCTTGGTGGTAAGGATAACACTAATTTTGTTCTCTATGTTGAAGGCCTAAAGCACAACTTGTTGAGTGTTGGAAAAATGGTTCACAAGAGATATGATCTTCAGTTCAAAGATGGAAGATGCAAGATACATGGAAGTTCCGAGAATATGATTGCAATAGGCAAACAAAAAAAGGTAATATTTTTCATTTGAATACTGCTAATGGAAGTTGTTTAATTGTTCAAGTAGATTAAAGCTGGTTGTGGCATAGGAGGTTGTGTCATGTAAAATTTGACAACATTATCAAGATAAAATCTACTCAAGTAGTAAGAGATCTACCTAAATTAGTGAAGCCTGCTAATATAATCTACAAGGAATGTCAGATGGGTGAACAAACTAGAGTCTCTTTCCAGAGCAAATAGTTTCATTCAAAAAATTCGCTGGAGCTGCTACATACTAACCTTTGTGGTCCCTCCAGAGTTAGAAGTATTCATGGAGAAAGGTATTTTATGTTGGTTATTGATGATTACTCTAGAATGATTTGGGTTTCCTTTTTAAGAGAAAAATGTGAAGCATTGGAAAAGTTCAAAAGTTTCAAGGCCATGGAAGAAAATGAGAAAGGTTTGAAAATCAATTGTCTGAGATCTGATAGAGGTGGTGAGTTTATTTCCAAGGAGTTCAATTCTTATTGTGAAGAGCATGGTATTGAAAGACATTTATCTTCCCAACCCACTACACGTAATGGAGCTAGAAGATGAAAGAATAGAACAACTTTTGGATTCTCGGAAGTAGAACAATGATGATGGAAGGAAACAAATAAGAATGTAATCGAGTATGGTGGCGTTCTACTGTATACTTTAACTAGTAAAATTTTAAATAACGCGTGGTAAGATTCTTGTTGTTGCGGTTTGGTCATGTTTCAGTTTAATATACTTCAAGATCTGAAGCAAGTACAATTGGGAAGAGATGATGATATAGGAAAATTTGATGCAAGAAGTGATGAATGAATATTCCTAGGTTACTCCACTAAAAGCAAGGCCTACTAGTGTTATAACAAAATATTGAGAAACATGGTTGAGAGTGCAAACGTTAGAGTTGATGAGAATTCTGTCAAATCATCTAGACATTGTAGTTATGATTTAGACAAAGACATTACAAGCCAAGGGAAGAATACCCAGACATAGAATCTACTTCAGATTATTCCATATGTTCTGGTGAAGCAACCTCAATTTGTTCTGGTAAATCAAGTCAGTCAGGAGACACAAACAAGTGCTAGTGTAGAAGAAAGATCAGAAGAGTCAGAAGTTCAAGAATGTCCCACAACTCCAAGGTATGTAAAGTTGAATCATTCTAAAAATAAAATTATAGGAGACAAGAGAAAAGGAGTGCAAACTAGAAGAATTTTTTTAGAAGAATATTGTTTGATTTCCAAGATTGAACCTAAAAATGTCATTGAAGCCTATGAAAAATAAACATTGGTTGGAAGCTATGAAGGAAGAGCTGAAACATATTGAAAAGAATGACACATGGATATTGGTTCCAAGGCCTAAAGACAAAAATGTGATTGGCACTAAATGGGTATTTAGAAACAAGCTGAATGAAGAAGGTGAAGTGGTCTGGAATAAAGTAAGACTGGTATGTAAAGCATATTCTCAAATGGAAGGTATAGATTTTGAAAAAACCTTTGTGCCTGTCGCTAGGATTGAAGTTGTTAGACTATTTCTTGCTTATGCTAAACACATGAACAATAAAGTCTATCAAATGGATGTAAAGTCTACATTTATGAATGGAGAGCTAGAAGAATAAGTGTACATTGAACAACCAAATGGATTTCAGCTAATAAACAAAGAAGATATGATTTGCAGATTGAAGAAAGCTCTGCATGGACTTAAGAAAGCCCCTAGAGCTTGGTATGATAGATTGGATAAATACCTACTAAAGCTTGGATTCACTAAAGGTACTGCTAACAACAACTTATACTTCAAATAATATAATGATAAGGAGTTAATTATAGAAGTTTTTGTTGATGATATCATTTTTGGAGGAGATGATAATCTATGTATGAAGTTTGCTGATCAGATGAAGAATGAATTTGAAATGAGTATGATTGGAGAAATGAAGTTCTTTTTGGGATTGAAAGTTACATAGATGGACAAGGGGATCTTCATATCTTAGTCCAAATATGTGAAAGAACTGCTGAAAAAGTTTGGAATGAATGACTCCAAACCTGTTGGTACTCCCATGGTGACTAGATGCAAGTTGACACAGAATGATGATCTCCTAAGGCAAATCAAACTAGATATAGGTCAATGATCAATGGATTGCTCTACTTGACCCAGACTAGACCAGACATTATGAATGTTGTATGTATGGTTGCTAGATTTCAAGCTAATCCAAAAGAATGACATGTAACTGTTGTGAAGAGAATTTTTAGGTATCTGAAAGGAATAGTTGACTTTGGACTTGGGTATTCAAAGGATGATGATCTTACTTTATGTGCATATACTGATGCAGATTGGACTGGTGATGTAGATGACAAGAAAAGTACTATTGGTGGTGCTTTCTTCCTAGGGAAGAAGTTGGTATCCTAGTTAAGTAAAAAAAAAACTCAATTTCTCTATTTACTGCTGAGGAAAAATACATTGTTGCTTCTAATAATTGTACTCAAGTGATATGGATGAAACATATGCTGAGAGATATCAGGGTGACATATAAAGAGCCTATTGCCATATGCTGTGACAACTCAAGTGCAATAAATATCTCAAGGAATCCGGTGCTACACTCTAAGACTAAACATATATCAATCAAGTTTCATTTCCTGAGAGAGAAAGTAAATGAGAAAGAAGTCAGATTGGAGTATGTGCCTACCAAAGAACATATTGCTGATATATTTACTAAATTTTTTATGAAGGATACTTTTGATTATCTCAGAGGAATGCTAGGGGTAATCACCCCTCCTGATATGAACTAAAAGATGCATTTGCTTGTATCAATCCATAAAATCCATTGCTATATTCTGATCTAGATTGATGTTTTCATGGCTACTACTCAAGGGGAGTAGTCAAATGTGTAGATATGTGGTTCAGAGAATTTATTTGGAATTGTATCAATCCGTAAACTCCATTGCTATATTCTGATCCAGATTGATTTTTTTGTGGCTACTACTCAAGGGGAGTAGTCAAATGTGTAGATATGTGGTTCAGAGAATTTATTTGGAAAGGTCATTGTACCTTTTACATTGATGTCAAAGGGGGAGAAGTGTAATGTGAAAAATATTTTCAAGAGGAGAAGTGTAGGAGAAGTAAGTGTGTTGGGTTGATGGTATTTTTTGCATCATGTGTTGCCATCAATGCCAAAGGGGGAGATTGTTGGATGTTGTGGATATGGTTTTTGATATGTGGTTGTCATTGATGTCAACACTATTAGCATTTGGTGTACTAGAGGCTGTATATGTCGAGGATATTGAGAAAA
Organism: Sequoia sempervirens; assembly: GCA_007258455.2. Taxonomy (NCBI): domain Eukaryota; kingdom Viridiplantae; phylum Streptophyta; class Pinopsida; order Cupressales; family Cupressaceae; genus Sequoia; species Sequoia sempervirens. Next base: position 736,528,141 of record VDFB02270651.1, on the reverse strand, counting down.
TTATAAAA
>VDFB02270651.1:736466150-736528033 GCA_007258455.2 Sequoia sempervirens | reverse complement strand
ATTGAATTTCTTTGTTGCATTGCACTTCATTATCAATTTGGGGATTTTAGCACGTTTTAGGAAATTTGTGATTGTTGTCATTGTTATGCTTTCTTTGTTCCTGTTTATTTTCCCTTATCACATATAGTATTCCTCATAAATCTAAATTATAGTCTAATGATCACTACTGAGAAGATCGTGTATGATATTTTCTTGAATATAAACATGAATAATTTGTCACATTTCTCTTATTGAAAAATACCAATAATTTAAGAAATGGGCGAGTTATCCTTTTCAAGATTGCTACCAAGATAATTTTATTAGGGTGATAGCCACCCATTATAAATAGGTTCTTTTCACTCAATAGATTTGGAGGATACCTGAAGCTGAAAAAATGTTAGATAAAGTAACATTATAGAAATGAAAATATAATAGCCAAAAGATGCTTCTAAATTTTATGCAATTCCACTTTGTCTATGGATGTGAAAGAGTTTAATATAATTTATGTTTAAATTTTAATTCACCTTGGTGTTCTTGTGTCTTGTAGAAAGGGATGAACTCTTTTAATTCATTTTGTATGAGAATAAATTTTTTTAATTTATTTAATTAGAAAAAAATAAACATTTAGCCTAAGATAAGCTCTTGAAAATTTATTTATGAGGCAAGTTTGGAGTCTTTTATAGGATCAAGGATAATTACAAGTCAATACTTATCCATAGTACAAACTGTATGGATATTTACAAGTTAATCTTACAATTTTGGAGCTAAAGTTGAGTGAAAATAAATAGTATAATGAGCCTTTCACTAGAGGAATCCATAAATGTTTTATAATTATTTGAAATAGGAACTTGAGTAAATATGAGATCACAACCTTCTCACATCCACTAGAGATAATAACTTATTATATTTTTGATTGATAAACTAAGACAATTAAGATGTCTATTATGCTCACATCTATTATTAAATTGTAGAAGCATATATATCCTCATTGTTGTGTGGTCTCACAACATGCCCCAAGACTATAAGACTTGGAGACCCCAAGTGAAAACTAATGCTTATGGCAGGTGCTAGGTAGTTGGAAAGATCACCGGAAGTGAAAAGGAAAAGAGAAATCTTTTTGAAATAGTACTTCATAATTCAAGTGTTCTGGGTACGAAGTACGAGGAACCGAGAATGCCAAAAATGTTAAAGGTAGTGCAAAGTGTTGAGCAAAGTGTTTCGGTCCGAGAGTCGAGGTCTGGTAAATATGGAAGTTACGATAAAATGAAGTCCAAGAAAATCATGGGTGAAGTTGAATAATGGGTACCAGGTAACAATGTAAAGCAAAGTTTTAAAATTTAATGTTATCTAAGAGGTCCGATGGTCCGGTAACCAGGTCTAAAAGATAATTGTACAAGAATATGTGATTTTCTTGAAAGCGTGTTATTTATGATGGATTTATACTGATAATGAATTAATGATGGTTTTATTTACATGAGATTTTTTATAAATTTTTTCTTTTAAAAGGGATTTAATAGGTGGAATTTGTGATTGTAGGAGAAGCAAATTGTGATGCAAAGTTTGGGTATGGATGGTCAGGAAAATTTGAATCATGAATAGAGTCATATCTAGATTGGGCTACATATTATGGGAACTTATATGCAAAGGGGCTTGAATCCATCAGAATACTAGGGATCTCAGTATTTCACATATGGCGACAAAAAGTGCCAACCTTCGAGGAATCTCATTCCCAAGAGTAGAGAGCTTAAGGCATAACCAAAGTGTAGGAACAGGATGATGAAGCAATCATTTTGAATATATGGGACAGTTCCTACACACTATCTTGATTTAAGTTATTATCCTTGCGATAATAAGAGGATGAAAAACCTGAAGACTTCAATGTGCAGATGAAGGTTGACCTTTGTTGACTTCATTTGCAATTCTCTTACCAATCACCACATTCCATGTGCCTTGATGTGATTCATCCCTTGGATTTCCTCTCATGTATTTGTCTTATCCTACTACGTCTTACTTCTATAAAAGGCCAAGGAATACTTCTTTTTAAGTTAAGTTCAAAATTTTTTGATGTTAGAAGAGCCAAAAATTCTCTAAGTGTTGTTCTTTTTTCTTGTTTTTTGAATCATTCCAATCTAAAAACTTGTATGCACATAGAAATTAATCAATATCAAAGCCAATTTGATAACTACCTATCTCATGTATCTTTTGTAGTTGGTTCTGTTAGTTCAGCCAAACAAGACTATGTGCTACGTCATTTAAGGGTGCATACAAAACCTACTCGGTGTCCAAACTAAACCCCCTTCTTTAAAATATCACACCATTTTATGCCTAGCTATGAAGCAATCTGGTGAAGTATATAGTGTTTTCTTTGATTTGATTAAATCTTGGGGAATTCCTAGAGAATAATTGGAAGAAATTTTATTTTTTTAGTACTTTGATGCTTTATTTTAAATTAGATGTTAAATTCTAGAAAATGTTCCAAAAAATAGATTAATGAATGGAAATTTATTGAAAATCTTTCGTTTCTATGAAATTGTTGAATGCTTAAAGCTAAATCTACTTAATTGATAGCAAATTTTTTTGATGTTCATGAAATATTATTGCAAATCTGTTGATTTCTTTAAATTATTTTATGATCGAAATTAAAATCTTGTATCTAATGCTAATGATTCTTAATGAAACTAGAGATAACCATAGACCCTTGAGATTAACAAAAATATCACATCATACCCTAAAGCGAACTTAGTATGGTCAAGACCTAACTATCAGAGACTTGGGATTAAGCTAAGTCAACCTTTTCCTATTACACAGACACTCTAGGTTTCCCTAGTTTAGTCTTTCAAGAAGATAGGTTCTTCATGGTTTTCCTCTGAGGATTTTATCTGCACTCTTGCTGTGAGTGACATCGTCTTCAATAGGAACTGGTGCTAGAAGGAGGGATCTTGTTTTTCTTTATATATTTCTCTCCATGTTTTGTTTAGGAATCTATATTTGTTCCAAGTTCAAAAGTTAGCTTGTAAGGAAAAAGTCTAATGCAAGCCAATATTTCAAAAAATGGAAGTTGAAAAACTCTAAAAAATTCTTAACTAGAGATTACATAATTTTAGTTTATTCACCTTTGGTAGAGTCACTGAGTGTAGAATTTATGATACAACTGATCACGGTGAACTCTATTGTGAATTTTTTTTAACTAGGATAAGTTTGGCTATGTATAAGGTGATTTCATTAACAAAAGAAGTTTTAACTGCTAGAAGAAAGGGATTGTTAACAAAAAATATGTTGAATCTTGAAAGAGAGTATAACCGTAGTGGAATTGAAAATGTTAAAAATTTAATTGATATATCAAAATAGTTTGATAATAATTATTATAAAAAAACTTAAGGTTTTGTAGGAAGATAGGTGAGAATACCGAGACTCAAAAATATTGCACTGAAAACGAGGAAACAAAATCGATGAGTCATCATTCTCTTCATATGTGGAAAATGTAAATGAAGAAAAGGAGCAGGAAAATCAAGCGGGAGATGCATGTTTTTTCGTTCCAAACTAAAAATTTACAAGCTAAAAAAGGAAAATTTCCTAATTTGATGGAAGATACAGAGTATCAAGTTTTTACTTTTTCTCTCTGATAACAATATAAATTGTGATATCGCTTGGTCTAACAAAGTTCAAAGTGAAGATGGGACCGAAGATACTGAAATTTTTGGAGGAGAAGAAAATCAAGAAATGGACACAACCGTTCATGGAATAGAGCATAGTAAAGAGGAAAACCATGAATCAAGACTGAAAGAAGGTAGAGTATTGATGAACCAGAGAAAGTGTGTGTGATTGACCTTTAATGAGGCCGTTTTCATACATATGAGCCAATTTATTGGTAAGTACATCTTTGAATTTATGTTTGTTAAATGTAGAAAATTTAGAGAAATTCATTATTACAGTAGGACATTTGAAATTTATTCCAGTGAATTCAAGGATAAAACTGCTATAATTCATACTAATTTTTTTTTGAAAATAGTTATTGAGCTTAAAATAAATTGCTTTATTAGGGTTAGTCATTTGCTAGGGTAAATTTTGGTTAGTTAGGGTTAGTTTGCTTTTGTAGGGGTTTTTTGTTTTTCATTTTTTTTTTAATTTCTATTTAACTCTTTGTATTAGCAAATTCTGCTTAACTTATCATTCACATGAGAGTTAATTCAAACATTTGTAACATTGTGCTGTGAAATGCAAAATGATAAAACCATACATAGTAAATGCATGCTTTAAATGTATGACAAAGCTATATATATGTGTTTATATTACATATATACATATAAGTATCAAAATTCTTGCTATAAAAGAGGATCAAAAAATGAAAAAAGAGGAAGCTAAGCTATAGATAGGAGTAGCCATTTAGTCAATCTGGGATTCCTTGTCCATCATGGCTAAATACCCTACATAGGCAATTTCCTGATGAACTTCAAAGACAGGAGTATGGAGGTCAATCAGGAATGACCGGAGTGGAACTACTTCCCTGTGTTCTAGGAACTAAAGAATATCATCCATGGAAGGGATTCCAATGGTTGGATGTACAACAAATAGAATAGTATCCAGATTTTCCAAATATTTAGGCCACAATATCATATCTGTAGTTGAGCGAATATCTTCAACAAGAAGCCCAATGTCTAGGAGTGATGCTACAAAGCAAGAATCCAAGTTAGAATAAAACCGGTAGTAAGCTCTAGATTCCACATATTATTCCCCAAGGACTAAGCACAAGTTTGGCACAGTAAAACTGGTAGTCCAAATGAAGAAAACCTTTTCAAGCCTTTGAGTCATGATATGACCCATGAAAAAATTCTGGCAATGAGAGTAGGTCAAGCAAATTGGAGTATCCATGACTTGGAAGCAAGCAAGCACTAGCAGAGTAGAACATTCAAAATGGTAATAAAAAAAGAAGACAAAGAAAAAGTGTGAAGAATTCAAGAGAATTGTGGAATTTATAGAAAACTGTGAGGAGGTTGTGGAACATAGTTGCCTAGATTGAAGTCTTGGAAATCATAAGCAAGGTGGCAACCAGATGAGTTTCTCCAGAGCAAAATGTTAAATCAAATTAATTTTTACACACAATTGGTGATAATTTGCTTCAAATTTGGCCAGTACAAAGATTACAAATCAAGCAAGTTAAATATTTCAAAATCAATGGTGGTCATTTCATTGTGTTTTTATTAAGCCGTATTAATCATGAAGGTGTCCATGTGTGCAAAGTGGAAAAGAAAATGAAGCCAGTAAGGCAACACACGTCATCACCTAGGAAATTTGAAAGAAATGATACGTGCACATTGAGGCGTGTGAATTTAATGGAGAATTGCATGATCATTTTTGAGTGTCATCGTGACATTTTTGATCCATTAATGTGGTGCAGCGCCATCAAATTGGAATCGCTAGCCGAGTATTTAGTAGTTGCCATAAAATTTGATTGGAAGGGTGGTAACTAATGGTTCTTATAGACACAAAAAAATGTCCTAATTGATATCATACATTTGAAATAGGCTTACTAACATGATTTCCTCTTTAAACCCATCCTCTTTTCGCTTAATTAATTAAATTAACCTAGTTAATTTAATTAATGGCATCATTTTCGTCCATTAACCTAATTCATCTAGGTTAATTCACCCGCTTCACGCTAACATTTCATCTCATTAAATTAAATAAATCAAAACATTTAATTTAATTCTCTAAGTCATCTTATTTAATTAAATAACCCTAAGTTATTTAATTAAATATCATTTCATCTCTCTCCTCCCCATTTATTAAATTATTTAATAAATGTCACTTTATTCCTCCAAATCCCCTAATTGTATGATTAAACCTTGTTTAATTAGCAATTAAACTAATTTTCCTCCAAGAGGGAATATTTCTTATCTTCTTTTTTCCACAATTAAAATTTTATTTTAATTTGCAAAATTCCTTTTTTCCTCACCCAAATGAATATTCCAAAAGAATATTCTTATTCCTCCATCATTTGAAAAAGGGATATTTTCACTTAGCTTCTTATGGAAGTTTTAAACTTTAACCTTTTGAACAAGTCACCTTTGACCTGTGTGAGCAGGTCAAAAGTGTGTTTGTTTGAGGCAAGTGTGAACCCTTGATTAAATCTCATCATGCATTCTTATCCGTTGATGAAAATCCATGATCCATGCCTCTCATCTCCTTGTCTTTGATAGTTGATTAATCTTTTCAATATTAACCCTTCATTTCTCATTTGCTTTCCTATAAATAGGTCACTATTTGGAGACAAATGGATCCATATTTTTAAAAACAAACTCATGTTGAATTCACTTGCACTCACACTCATAATTCACTCACTTTTAGGTTGTTTTAGTTAATTTTAATCGCATAATAGCTTAGAGCATTCATTAATGGCTTCCATGCATCCATCTTAGTTTGTATATGAATTAGGGTTTTCATATTTTAGCTTAGGATTAGCTTAGATTAGCTTAGAAATAGCATAATTAGATCATTTGTAGCATAAAATCATGTTAATTTAGCTTGCATCATGTTCATTTTTAGCATAAATTAGGTTTTGATCCATTTATCACAATGTTTCATCAATTCTCTTCCATAGAATTGACTAAAACAGGCTCACTAGTCATGGCATTGGGAAAGGGTCATCATTTCACATCAACACGACACCAATTCTAAAACGAGATAAGTTTCAAATGGGTTAGAGTAGGAATTTAACTATTTTTGTGTAGTTTGTAACTTTCAGTTTCAATTAAATGCTTAGTTTAATTTTGCAATTTGAATGATCTTGTTTGGTAGATGCGGGTTTATTTGGGTAAATTATGCTTCAATTCATTATGGATTAGGTGTAATCTATTCAAACTGACAATCCTCATCTCACATTCTGGTGCTAGAAGGAGAGAAAAGTATTAACACTTTTTTAGCTCGAATTCCATTTGTTTATTATTTTGCAGGATATAGTGACGCCCAAACTACAAAAAATGGCAATTTTTAAAGAGCATCACCATATAGTGATGCCATCACAATTTGAAATTTGGATGCTGAATTAATGCACCAATGTCAATTTAAATATGGCGACACTGATTTAATCTGGAGGTATCAAAAAGTTCAAACGATGACATCGACAAATTTCAAACTGTGACGCTATTAAGAGCAGTGACATCAAAAAAAATTGTGAAGCTATGCTCTTTGTTTTTGTTACAAAGAGACACTTGTTTTCACTAGAGTGATGCCCACAGTTCAAATTATGATGCTATCATGTTCAGCAATGCCCAACTAGGGTAAGAAACTTTACGATCATTTTTTTGACATGTGTTTTAATTTCCTTGAATTATCTGACCACTGATGTGCTTCTGACTATTTTTGGTTGTTAGAATAACAGGGTTTTGTAGGTTAAAAAAAAACATGGAGAAAAAGTGAAGAAAGCTTTTCTATCTTAAAAATTCTATGATTGTAACAAGCGTTTAATGCTTTGGGGCAATTATAACCCAAATTTTATGATTTCTAATTTTTTCTATAGGACACACACTAAATTTCCATTGGGTTTAAAAGGAACGCTAAAAAAGGATTAAAGTTGAACCCTCACATCATCATTTTACTTTGGGTTTAAAATTGAACAAGGCAACTTCATATTTCAATTGGTGCTTAAAACAAACTCAACACTGCTTTGAGGGCTTAAAATTTATAACTGTTTGCTATGTTTTGTGATTTTCAACATTGTTAGTGGATGCATATGCAATTCTCTTGTGCCATTTTTTGACCTTGAGAAACATAAACATTCCTTAAAACTTGCAAAATCACATACATCTTTCAATTTGGATTGAAATTGAACCCCCTTGCGAGTGTGAGAAAAAGGCATAGTGTGATTTCTCTCTTTGTTCATACAAATGAAGATGATCAAACTACGGATGTACTTCCTCGCTATTGTTCACCTTTAGAGGGCCTACCTAGGTGGAAAAAATTACTCACCCCAAGGGAATGACCCAAGCTATAATGAGCTAACGCCAAGCTCTTCCAAACTACTATATAAATTTGTGGTTGCAATGAAAATTGTGATCAATGGGAAGCGGTACATGATAGCTCACCCCCAATATCTTTATGATGCATAAAGCCCTTGTTCTAAGGGTTGGGAGACCTCTTGAGGGAGTTTATCATTGCACCCCCTAAACTGGAAGCCCTTATTATGAACCTTGTTTAGAAGCCAAAAATCCTTAATATTTGTTGGTGCAAGAACAATCATTTTGAAGCTTACCCACATTTGTACTAATCAATTATAGAAATAGAAAAAATCCTTTTGATCTCTATATTTTAAGGATTTTGAGATTTGGTGGTCCCAAGAAGTGTGTGTCATGGAGGGGAGCCAGTGTCGCCAAATCTCTAACTGTTCGCATTGTTTAGTGTTTGGAGAAATCCGAGTGGGGAATCAACAAATATAGCCATTTCGAACCTAGGGTTTTAATGATTGTGAGTTGGTTTAACACTTTGCTTGATTTCAAAATAATACAAAAACAAACATTCACTATCATCCTCAAAATTCTAAACACTTTGGCTTAAATATGGACCTCTTGAGTTAGCCTTGATATTACTGCTTGTCCTAAGGATTTATCCTTAGATATTTCTAAATATCTTGACATTAATCTCAAATCCATATTTCCCAAATACAACATAGGCAATTATGGCTCTAATCTCATAATTTTCACGAAATGGATATTGTGAAAGTTATGATTTTTTTGACATAAACATCTAGTTTGAAAACATAATCAAGATAAGTGTTTGTAAAATCTATTCACTTAAGCAAGATAAGCTTGAAAAATGAACCCCAAATGACTATTTGGAGACTGATCACTCTCGTTGAAGAACATGAACTTCTAGGTGCTATAATTCAGCCGAAGTTTGAAATCATTAATAGAGAACAAACCGCTCTCATTAGCAGTTTTAGAGGCTTCACTTTTGAAACAAAAGAAACAAATACACAGTGGAGAAACAAAACAACCATTTTAGGTGAAGAAGAGGAAAAAGTCGATATTGAGGCTGGAAGGCCCATATTACCCCCACCTACTTGGCAATAAATATCTTCCTTTCTTCCATAAACTTGAACTGTTTGTAAATGATCTCACACAAAATCAAGATCCCTAAGGTAAGGTCTGCAGGTCGTCATTTTAGACTTAGGCATCTCACTCCAAAAGCTCTCAAGAAACACCTTTTAGTGCTTCACAAGAATAAAGATAGGTTAGTAGCAAAATTTTATAGACACGCTTCAAGGTACAGTCCAAAATTATATGCATTCTTTTGGAGTCAAAATCTTGGTCTTTTTCATGATATTGAACTCCTCTAAATGATTTATTGCACAATCAAAATCCATAGGGGAAGATCTCCAACCTGTCATTGCAAATGTAGCTATCATAGTGCACAGTTTATTAGGAAGTGGGATTTAATAATTTATCGCAATCGCTACTACTTGTTGAGAAACTTTTATGCTTGAGCTAGGAGAATCCAAATAGTTTTAAACATTCCCATCCATCCTCTCATCTAAAATCAACATTGGGTCTTTAGGATTTGAACATTTTCAAGGTCTAGCATCATTCTCACTACCTTGGTCTTGTCAAAAAAAGGGTTCACTTTAAAGTCAACATTGGGTTAAATTCCTCACTCACCTCTTCATCACATTTTATCCTTCACTTCATCCAACATTGCAAAATTTTGAGTACACCAAGACTTTGTGACTTAAACATCAAATCAAATAAAAACAACCTTTAAATTAGCTACTTTGTATGTGAAATTTATCCTTTTCCATGCACTTACTTAATTTAGTTATCATCTTTGAACTAGTTCATCTTGAAGGTCATGAGTCTACCATAAAGATTTACATGTTCATAAACATCCTTTATCCCAACATCAAAACATCAAAAGTAAGTCAAAAGTGTTGTTCCAAAACATTTGCAAAGATCACTCTCCACATCATCCATCTTTTCATCCCCCACTATCACAATTGCTCCCAAAAGACTTAGAGCATCCCTTTTTCCTAGATTTTAGTCAACTAGGGAGTTCAAACATCACAAATCACAAAAAAATTCTGCCACAGGTGACACAACATTTATGGTAAAGACTACATCACAACACAAGAGAATCATAGAGAAAACCAAAGTGACATTTACGTCAAGTTATCCAAATACTTTAGAATTTGATCCAAGGAGTCAAGTTACACCATCACAACAACTTTCATATGAGATAAAATATATCACAAACAACCCATTTGAACTCACTAGGGAGGAAATTATGGAACATCAAGCCTTTGAAAATGTAGCTCCTATCTCCCCAACATTTTTGGCACAAAATTTAACACAAGGTTTCACAACTCCATCGCTAGGGCTAAATCAAACCTACATTCCTAGTATGCAACAAGCCTTGCTAAAGACTTTGGAAATGCTCTTTCATTTGAAAATAGTACACTTATGGGAACACTTGAAACTATTCCTCCACCTAACACAACCACTTGGACTCCTAGCTTTGGTGCTCCTCCCATTCCTAAAGATCCTAAATAGATATAGACACCTCTTGATCTTCATTACTCAACCACAACTTCAACATATCGAGGGCATCCTTCTTCATCCACATCCATGAGTACCACAAGTGTTCCTACCATTGCACACAATAGTGGAGATCAGATATCTCAAAACAACATGTAAGGGCATACCAAGACCGTACCATAGAGTCAACCCTTGAAGGAAATGGGGACATCCTTACCCAATCCTCCAATGGGTTCATCCATACCATTGGTTTCACAAAACATGTCCACACCATCTATCATCAATCCACCACAAAAGAATCCCTTGGTTACGAGTTCTGTCAATTTAGGAAGTACCTTGATCACAAATCCCTTGTTTACATCTTTGGTAGAAGGCAATCCTCAAAAGATGGGACAAGGAAATCTTTTCAATCAATGGACTCAAGGTCCTAGTGTGTCATTTCCATTACAAAATTTAATGAAATCAACTTCATCTTTTCCCATCATTCCCCTTTACTATGAAAAATCAATTGGGACCTCAAACATACATTCCTCCACCTCATTCTACCATCTTACAAGGAGTTTTAAATCAAGGGAACTCTCTACCTCTCATCAGGAATCCATTACCCACTCAAAACAATAATATCCATAATCCTTCACAGATGTCTCAACAACCACCTAATCCCACATTATAAGCACATGCCTTAGCTTTACAGCAAGCACAACAAGCCTATTAACAAGCCGTCCAACAATAGCAGACAACCTTAGTAGCTCAGCAAGTAGCCTTAGCAGAACAAAAACATCAAGCTCAACAACCAACCTTAGCACAACAACAACAACAAGCTCAACAAGTAGCCATAGCACAACAACGACATCAAGCACAACAAGCAACCATAGCATAACAACAGTGACAACAACAAAAAGTTGTGCAACAACAACATTAGGAACAACAAGCAACTTTATTAGCACACCAACAATAGCAGGCCCAACAACAAGCCCTAGTTGCACAATAACAACATCAAGCTCAATAGAAAACCTTACTAGCTCAACAGTATGCCTAACAACAACAACAGGGTTCTTATTATCCTCAATTGAACATCATTAATCCAAACACATTAGGAACATATACATCAGTACCCCAATCATCTTCACAAAATCTCACACCATCATACACCTCATACAACTCATCCGTCATCCCACCATATGTTCCTCTACCTATCCCATAAGATGATATAGCATCACAATTCAAGGAGTTATCACAAGAAATATAGGACCTTTGAATGGGAAAGACCAAAAATCCCCATACACAAAACTTGTGTCCCTATCCATTTCACCAAAACATAGCAATGATACCATTCCCTCCTAGTTTTGAAATCGCCAAATTTGAAAAATATAAAGGGAGAGGAAGTCTTGTGGACCATATCAAAGAATTTAACATCATGTACTATTGGATGTTGTGGATATGGTTGCTGATATGTGGTTGTCATTGATGTCAACACTATTAGCATTTGGTGTACTAGAGGCTGTATATGTCGAGGATATTGAGAAAATTATAAAAGGAAGCATTCTAGGTTCCCTGTGGAACTGTGCAGGTCACGAAGGTGATTTTTTCTATACATTGAAGATTAGATGATGTGGATTAAAGGGTTTATTGTTTAATGTTTCTAGATCATCTACCAGAATTTTTAGAGGTTCGCGTGAAGTTTTGAGTATGTTGTGGTCTGAGAGTGTTTTCGTGGTCTTTGTCAGTGTTCCTAAATGAAGGTTATGTGATTCTGGTAATCTCAATTATTGCAGATGCTTCTCTATTATTTCTTGGTGTTCTTAGATGTCTCTAGATCATTCTCTATCTTTGTGGTACATCCACATTACTTGGAGAGCTTGTGGTTGAAGATCTTTCTTGCACATGTTCAATTTTTCACGTTCTTGGTCAACATGTTGATGGTAGCATGTTGTGGATCTTCATGGCGAAATTAATTAAAGTATTTTTGTGTTGGAGATATTAATTTGGGTCCCCACTATGTTGTGGCCAACCTTGGTGGATTTTCATTGGAAATTTATTTATAAATTTTGGCCAACATTGAAAATATGTTTTATTTATCTGGTTGACTAAGTTGTGATGAAATACCATGTAGCGGATATATATGAGTGATTGGTTAAGTGAAGTTAGTGTGTGCATGAGTGTGAATGTATGCCAGAGAAAGTGTAAATGTGTGAATAGTGTTTCTATCATTCGATACTAAGCAAAGAGTGAAGAAGATTGAGCAGAGTGTAAAGAAGGTTTTCTGAGCTTAATTGGAATTGTAATCAGGCTTATGCAGAAGCTATTTTTTCATTTCATATTCTTTGGATTTTAATCCTATTCTGTATTGTTGGATAGTGATTCCTCTTTTGTATTTGAGCAGTGAGCTCTAGGCAGTGTGCCTGGATGCATGTGCATTCCCCTTATTATTTATCTTTATACTTTTAACAGAGTATAATCTTGTGGAATAACATCCATCATGGTTTTTCCCCTAACAAGGTTTTCATGTAAAAAAAATATTGGTGTTCTTTGTCTCTCTGATGTGTTAATTGCCTATTCATCACATTTGAGATTAAAGTTAAGATAAGTTAGAAAAGTTTGAGTTTCTATGACAACTGATTCGCCCCTTCCTCTCAGTTGTCTATCCTCATTTTTCCAACAATTGGTATCAGAGTAGGTTCCTCTGAAGAAGTCTAAAAGCTTGAGGTGATCCGAGATGGCAACAACATTCAAGAAGGACAGTCCAAGATTTGATGGCACTAACTACTCAATGTGGAAACTTAGAGTGCAATGCTACTTAAAGTGTATTGGTGAAGTTTTCTAGAAGATTACAAAAGATCCATATATTATTCCTCAGAATGGTCCCTCAACTCCCGATGAGATGAAAGATGCTGAAAATAATGTTAGGGCCATTGAAGCTCCGGTGAGTGCTTTGACAGATTCAAAGATGGCTAATGTGTTGGGTCTGGAGACAACTCATGAGATTTGGATGAAACTAGAAACCTTGTATGAAGGAGATGCATAGGTGAAGATTGCTAACCTACAAAGCTTGAAAGGCAAGTATGAGAATTTAAAGATGGGTGAAGATGAAAATATCACTTCTTTTATGCAGAGAGTAAATGAAATAGTGATGGGTATTAAAGGTTCCAATGGTTCTGTGGATGAGGATGAAATTGTGGCTAAAGTACTCAAATCCTTTCCTCCCTCGTACAAAATGAAGGTTCATGAAATTGAAGAGTTCAGATCAGTAAACAAGATAACAAGAGACACATTGATCGGGAAGCTTGCTGCTTTTGAAATAACTGAATTTGGTGAATATACACCAAAGACTAAATCTACATTCAAGGCCATTGTATCTAAAAGTAAGAGACAAAGATATAATCTGGGAGAGTTCTAGAAAGATATCCAAGTATGATGAAGAACTGAAACAACTTGAAGTTAAAGAAAGAGAGGTAGAAGAATTGGAAGCACTAATTGAAAGACAAGAAGGCAGAGGAAAAGGTAAGTATGAAGATGTATTTCCTATTAAATTTTTTTCATGCAGTAAAATAGGTTATTTTGCATCAAGATGTCTTAAAAGAGTTCCTAGATCTAATCCTAAAAATTCTAGATTCCAAAAGAGATGCTACTTTGCTGAAGAAGCAGTGACTGATGATGAGTCTGATAAAGATAATGGAAAAGAAGATGAATGGGCTTTCATTTCTACCATTGAAGATAATCCCGTGGCTACTGAATCTACTAAAGATGAGAAAGCTCTTGCAGCCCAAATTGAAGAAAAAGATGAGTGGGTTATTGATAGTGGATGTTCACATCATATGACCAGTGATAAAAGCAAATTTGTGAGTCTAGAGAAGTATGACGGTGGGGTTGTAAGATTTGGAGATAACAATGCTTGTGTGATTCGTGGCAGAGGATCTATTTGCCTTGGTGGTAAGGATAACACTAATTTTGTTCTCTATGTTGAAGGCCTAAAGCACAACTTGTTGAGTGTTGGAAAAATGGTTCACAAGAGATATGATCTTCAGTTCAAAGATGGAAGATGCAAGATACATGGAAGTTCCGAGAATATGATTGCAATAGGCAAACAAAAAAAGGTAATATTTTTCATTTGAATACTGCTAATGGAAGTTGTTTAATTGATCAAGTAGATTAAAGCTGGTTGTGGCATAGGAGGTTGTGTCATGTAAAATTTGACAACATTATCAAGATAAAATCTACTCAAGTAGTAAGAGATCTGCCTAAATTAGTGAAGCCTGCTAATATAATCTACAAGGAATGTCAGATGGGTGAACAAACTAGAGTCTCTTTCCAGAGCAAATAGTTTCATTCAAAAAATTCGCTGGAGCTGCTACATACTAACCTTTGTGGTCCCTCCAGAGTTAGAAGTATTCATGGAGAAAGGTATTTTATGTTGGTTATTGATGATTACTCTAGAATGATTTGGGTTTCCTTTTTAAGAGAAAAATGTGAAGCATTGGAAAAGTTCAAAAGTTTCAAGGCCATGGAAGAAAATGAGAAAGGTTTGAAAATCAATTGTCTGAGATCTGATAGAGGTGGTGAGTTTATTTCCAAGGAGTTCAATTCTTATTGTGAAGAGCATGGTATTGAAAGACATTTATCTTCTCCCTGAACCCATCAACAGAATGGAGTTGTAGAGAGAAAGAATAGAACAATTTTGGATTCTGCTAGAACAATGATGATGGAAGGAAATGTGTCACAAATGTACTGGAGTGAAGTGGTAAGCACTGCTGTGTATACTTTGAACTAGGTAAATTTTAATGGCAATTATGGTAAGATTCCTTATGAGTTATGGTTTGGTCACAAGCCTACTATTAAGTACTTCAAGATCTTTGGAAGCAAGTGTTATATCAGAAGAGATGATGATATAGGAAAATTTGATGCAAGAAGTGATGAATGAATATTCCTAGGTTACTCCACTAAAAGCAAGGCCTACTAGTGTTATAACAAAATATTGAGAAACATGGTTGAGAGTGCAAACGTTAGAGTTGATGAGAATTCTGTCAAATCATCTAGACATTGTAGTTATGATTTAGACAAAGACATTACAAGCCAAGGGAAGAATACCCAGACATAGAATCTACTTCAGATTATTCCATATGTTCTGGTGAAGCAACCTCAATTTGTTCTGGTAAATCAAGTCAGTCAGGAGACACAAACAAGTGCTAGTGTAGAAGAAAGATCAGAAGAGTCAGAAGTTCAAGAATGTCCCACAACTCCAAGGTATGTAAAGTTGAATCATTCTAAAAATAAAATTATAGGAGACAAGAGAAAAGGAGTGCAAACTAGAAGAATTTTTTTAGAAGAATATTGTTTGATTTCCAAGATTGAACCTAAAAATGTCATTGAAGCCTATGAAAAATAAACATTGGTTGGAAGCTATGAAGGAAGAGCTGAAACATATTGAAAAGAATGACACATGGATATTGGTTCCAAGGCCTAAAGACAAAAATGTGATTGGCACTAAATGGGTATTTAGAAACAAGCTGAATGAAGAAGGTGAAGTGGTCTGGAATAAAGTAAGACTGGTATGTAAAGCATATTCTCAAATGGAAGGTATAGATTTTGAAAAAACCTTTGTGCCTGTCGCTAGGATTGAAGTTGTTAGACTATTTCTTGCTTATGCTAAACACATGAACAATAAAGTCTATCAAATGGATGTAAAGTCTACATTTATGAATGGAGAGCTAGAAGAATAAGTGTACATTGAACAACCAAATGGATTTCAGCTAATAAACAAAGAAGATATGATTTGCAGATTGAAGAAAGCTCTGCATGGACTTAAGAAAGCCCCTAGAGCTTGGTATGATAGATTGGATAAATACCTACTAAAGCTTGGATTCACTAAAGGTACTGCTGACAACAACTTATACTTCAAATAATATAATGATAAGGAGTTAATTATAGAAGTTTTTGTTGATGATATCATTTTTGGAGGAGATGATAATCTATGTATGAAGTTTGCTGATCAGATGAAGAATGAATTTGAAATGAGTATGATTGGAGAAATGAAGTTCTTTTTGGGATTGCAAGTTACATAGATGGACAAGGGGATCTTCATATCTCAGTCCAAATATGTGAAAGAACTGCTGAAAAAGTTTGGAATGAATGACTCCAAACCTGTTGGTACTCCCATGGTGACTAGATGCAAGTTGACACAGAATGATGATCTCCTAAGGCAAATCAAACTAGATATAGGTCAATGATCAATGGATTGCTCTACTTGACCCAGACTAGACCAGACATTATGAATGTTGTATGTATGGTTGCTAGATTTCAAGCTAATCCAAAAGAATGACATGTAACTGTTGTGAAGAGAATTTTTAGGTATCTGAAAGGAATAGTTGACTTTGGACTTGGGTATTCAAAGGATGATGATCTTACTTTATGTGCATATACTGATGCAGATTGGACTGGTGATGTAGATGACAAGAAAAGTACTATTGGTGGTGCTTTCTTCCTAGGGAAGAAGTTGGTATCCTAGTTAAGTAAAAAAAAAACTCAATTTCTCTATTTACTGCTGAGGAAAAATACATTGTTGCTTCTAATAATTGTACTCAAGTGATATGGATGAAACATATGCTGAGAGATATCAGGGTGACATATAAAGAGCCTATTGCCATATGCTGTGACAACTCAAGTGCAATAAATATCTCAAGGAATCCGGTGCTACACTCTAAGACTAAACATATATCAATCAAGTTTCATTTCCTGAGAGAGAAAGTAAATGAGAAAGAAGTCAGATTGGAGTATGTGCCTACCAAAGAACATATTGCTGATATATTTACTAAATTTTTTATGAAGGATACTTTTGATTATCTCAGAGGAATGCTAGGGGTAATCACCCCTCCTGATATGAACTAAAAGATGCATTTGCTTGTATCAATCCATAAACTCCATTGCTATATTCTGATCTAGATTGATGTTTTCATGGCTACTACTCAAGGGGAGTAGTCAAATGTGTAGATATGTGGTTCAGAGCATTTATTTGGAATTGTATCAATCCGTAAACTCCATTGCTATATTCTGATCCAGATTGATTTTTTTGTGGCTACTACTCAAGGGGAGTAGTCAAATGTGTAGATATGTGGTTCAGAGCATTTATTTGGAAAGGTCATTGTACCTTTTACATTGATGTCAAAGGGGGAGAAGTGTAATGTGAAAAATATTTTCAAGAGGAGAAGTGTAGGAGAAGTAAGTGTGTTGGGTTGATGGTATTTTTTGCATCATGTGTTGCCATCAATGCCAAAGGGGGAGATTGTTGGATGTTGTGGATATGGTTTTTGATATGTGGTTGTCATTGATGTCAACACTATTAGCATTTGGTGTACTAGAGGCTGTATATGTCGAGGATATTGAGAAAATTATAAAAGGTAGTGTTCTAGGTTCCCTGTGGAACTGTGCAGGTCATGAAGGTGCTTTGTTATATAAATTGAAGATTAGCTAATGTGGATTAAAGGGTTTATTGTTGAATGTCTCTAGATTATCTACTAGAAGTTTCAGAGGTCCACATGAAGTTTTGAGCATGTTGTGGTTTGACAGTGTTTATGTGGTCTCTGTCAGTGTTCTTGAATGAAGGTTGTGCGATTTTGGTAATCTCAGTTGTTGTGGATTATTATCTATTATTTCTTGGTGTTCTTGGATGTCTCTAGATCATTCTCTATCTTTGTGGTATGTCCACATTACTCAGAGAGCTCATGGTTGAAGATCTTTCTTGCGCATGTTCAATTTTTCATGTTCTTGGCTGACACGTTGATGGTAGCATGTTGTGGATCTTCATGGAAAAATGAATTAAAATATTTTTGTGTTGGAGATATTAATTTGCATCCCCACTATGTTGTGGGTGAACTTGGTGGATTTGCATTGGAAATATATTTGTAAATTTGGGCCGACATTGAAAAATATGTTTTATTTTTTTGGCCGACTAAGTTGTGATGAAATCCAATGTAGCAGATATATATGAGTGATTGGTTGAGTGAAGTTAGTGTGTGCATGAGTGTGAATGTATGCCAGAGAAAGTGTAAATGTGTGAATAGTGTTTCTATCATTCAATTACTGAGCAGAGAGTGAAGAAGATTGAGCAGAGTGTGAAGAAGGTTTTCTGAGCTTAATTGGAATTGTAATTAGGCTTGTGCAGAAGCTATTTTCTCAGTTCATAGTGTTTGGATTTTAATCCTATTCTATATTTTTGGATAGTGAGTCCTCTTTTGTATTTGAGTAGTGAGCTCTAGGCAGTGTGCCTGAATGCATGTGCATTCCCCTTATTATTTCTCTTTATACTTTTAACATAGTATAATCTTGTGGACTAACATCTGCCATGGTTTTTCTCCTAACATGGTTTCAACGTAAAAAAAATCTTGGTGTTATTTGTCTCTCTGATGTGTTAATTGCTTGTGGTTAATTTCTTATTCATCAGATCTAAGATTAAAGTTAAGATAAGTTAGAAAAGTTTAAGTTTCTGTGATAACTGATTCACCCCCCTGTTAGTTGTCTGTCCTCATTTTGGCAACATGTGTATGGAGGTGGCTTACAATGATCCATATCTAATGTGCCTCTTCCCTCAAAGTTTAATAGGTCATCCTATGGATTGGTTTTCTCATCTACCTCCTGGTATCAAAACTTTCCAAGAAATTAATGAAAAATTCATTGATCACTACTCCTTCAATCTTGATGTGGACATTAGTTTAGAAGAATTATACACTCTTAGAAAAAATCAAGGGGAAAATTTTGCTAATTTCCTACAATGATGGAGACAAGGATTTGGTAAAAGCAAGTGACCTCTTCCTAATGAACAACAAGTGGGAATCATAATAGCCAATCTAGATCCAAATCTATCATTCCACTTGAAAATGCAATGCATCACATCAAATGATGAACTTGTCCCTAGAGCCCTTAACATCGAAAGAGATCTAATCTCACAAGGAAATACTCAAGCTTACAAAGATAACCATCCTTCAACTAGTTTGAATGAGAAACCTCGTATCTATGAAAAGAAAATAAATGTAACAAATGACGATGCGGTAGATGCTAAGGTCATACTAAGTGCTCCTAGACCTAATAACATTCAAGTTGCTAACATCCAACCAACTGTGCAACAAATAAAACCTCCTCAAAATAATCATATCAATAACACTGACATGAAACAAAGGTAGATCACTAATAGGAACAACTATCCCAAATGTAGGTACACACAATTATCAGAATCCATCAAAACAATCATGAAGAAACTAGTAGAGTCAAATTTGATAACACTTCCCAACTTTGAAAACTACCAAGAACCACAAGAGAAGCCATCCTGGTACAATGAGTATGACCTTTGTGACTTTCACAAAATCAAAGGACATAAACTAGCAAACTGCATGAAACTTAAAAACATCATCCAAGATCTCATAGAAAATGATACCATATCTATTGAGGTACCATCCGAGAATCAAGATTTTAAGATATACAAGAACCCTATGTGGGATCATAACAAAGGTAAAACTAAGGATTACACAAATGTGGAACATACCTATTCCAATGTAGTTGCCTCCTACGATAGCATTATTATTGTTGTCACCATCAAAGGAGCTAGAACGGAATGTGGAGTCACCACACGACATGGAAAAATAACTGTTCAAGTAGTCCCATCTCAATCTAAGATACAACCTACTTTTCCCACATCTAATCCTAGCAAGTAAAATCTTTTAGATTAGCTTAAGTAGACCCCCACACATATATCTATCTTATAACTCTTAAGGTTATCTACTGCACATAGGGAGATATTGGAGAAATCGTTGTCTGAATCATCTATTCCCGAGAATATTGATACTGATTAGTTTCAAGCTATGGTAGGGAATATCACCAACCATATTCTTACCTTCTCTAAGCAAGACCTTCCATCACAACCATATCATAATTGTGCTTTACATCTTGAGGTTGTCATTCATAAAAAAAAAGGTCAAAAGAGTCTTGGTAGATGGAGGTGTTGGTTTGAACA
The DNA here is from genome assembly GCA_007258455.2 of Sequoia sempervirens. Lineage (NCBI taxonomy): Eukaryota > Viridiplantae > Streptophyta > Pinopsida > Cupressales > Cupressaceae > Sequoia > Sequoia sempervirens. Next base: position 736,507,534 of record VDFB02270651.1, on the reverse strand, counting down.
TTTGTACCTTGTAGTTGATAAAAAATCTAGGCTATTCAGAAGATACTATTGAGAAGAAAAAGAGTACCACCATTAGAGCATATGACAACCAAGAATGGGTATCACAAGGAATCATTGCACTTCCCATCCAAGTGGGACCTCTTATTGTTGAAACTACATGCCAAGTGCTTGATCTTGATCTCCCCTATAACATCTTACTTGGTCGACCATGGATCCATTCTCTAAAAGTTGTAGCCTTGACCTATCATCAGTGTGTGAAGTTTCCTTTGAAAGGTAGAGAAATCACTATCCATGGAGATCCTGAGCCATTTTACTATTACAAAAGTCTTGAAGAAAAGTTCTATAAGATACCCCAAATACCCAAAAATGATGAAGGGACTAAACCATCAAGCTCATTTGTTCACCCATCATCCTTGGCCTCTACTTTAGCAACAAAAATACCCAATGTGTAGAGCATACTCGACATCAAAGTAGTGATCTAGGATGATGGCTCTGGAAACTACAAACTATTGAAAGAAACCTTAGTCTTAGGAGAGTTACCTATTTCTCCTCAATCTTATGGGAAACCCACATCTAGCACCAAAGAACCTGAAACAATCAAGATGGCAGCTACTACGTTCACTAAGTAGGGGGATTTGAACTAGGAAGATGTCAATAAGGAAGATATATCTAAACTCCTCTATCAAGATGAATGACCTATCCCTGTTCTTCCCATGGAAGATAATAACAAAGGATTATAGCTCATGCATAATTGGGGATATTTAACAAGAATGAAAAGTTAGGACAAAATAAAAATGGTTTAATAGAACCCATCATTCTTGAGAAACGAATAGACAATCTTGGCTTGGGTTGTACTACTAGCAAGGTCACACTTATTGGCAAAGGTATTTCCACTAAATGACCTGAGGCTTCCTCTTGGTCACCTACATCGTGTGATACAACCTTAGATGACTTTCCCTTTGATGTTTTTGACCTATTTGAGAACAACACCCTCTTTATGATATCCATAACATCCTTTGTATCCAGCAACCAACCAATTGAAATACACCTAGTATACCCACAACTCATTGACATGGATACAAAAGGACCACTGATTCTAGATTTATTCAAAAATAATGAAGCAATCTTAGAATCATGGGACTTCGTGACAACTTATCATGGGAAGATTACAAATCATGCTTCAACATAGAGCTCAAAATAGGGGCATACTATGGGGAGATGATTGAATCATAGAGACAAAATTAATGAAATGCATCTAACATGTAGGTCCTTGAGTGAAAACCACCTAGTGGCACTCTCTGATCCTAAAATAGTAAAAACAAAGGATGCATCTGATGGTGAAAACCTTCATGAGGTGCCCAAAGATGAGGGATTCAATATCCCCCTTAGTGAAATGCATCAAATTTTTTTAGCAGTGCTAGAAAAAAAGACCACTCCAATCAATATGGAAACATAAGAAGCACCTAAAATTACTTGTTATGTTGAATCCTTGCTAGACAAAGAACAAAAAAACCTAGGAGCATTCCTCAAAGAGTGAAGAGACAACTTTGAATGGTCATACACAGATATGCCAGGCCTTGATCTAGAAGTGGTTGTGCATCACCTAGTGGTCTATTCTGAAGCTAAGCCTATTAAATAGAAATTAAGGAAGATGCATCCTCAGATAGCACTCTTGGTCAAACTAGAGTTACAAAAGCTTCTTGATGTTGGATTTATTTGATCGATAGATTATCCTAGGTCAGTTTCAAACTTGGTACTAGTCTCAAAACCCACTAGGGGTATCAAAATATGTACTAACTTCAAAGACTTAAACAAAGCATGCCCAAAGGATGATTTCCCTCTTCCTAACATCGATATCATTGTGGACTTAACAGCTAGGCATGAAATGCTATCACTCATGGATGGTTTTTCAGGCTACAATCAAATCATAATTTCCAAGGAAGATCAACATAAAACTACATTTACTTGTCCATGGGGAACCTATTGCTAGAATATAATGCCATTTAGATTAAAGAATGCAGGAGCAACCTATCAAAGAGCAATGACCCTCGTCTTTCACGAAATGATAAAAAAGTACCTGAAGATTATGTGGATGATATTTTAGAAAAATAAAAGAAGAGAAGTGAGCACATACAATTATTAGGACCTAGCTTTTTATAGGCTTGAAGAATACAAGGTATGACTGAATCAAAAAAAGTGTGTGTTTGGGGTCACATTAGGAAAGCTTCTTGGCTTTATTGTCTTAGAAAGAGGGATAGAAATTGATCCAACAAAGGTAAAAGCCATCCTAGACATGGAATCACCACAAACAATAAAGCAAATGAGAGGATTACAAGGTAGAATGTAGTCCATCATAAGGTTCATAGCACAACTATTAGATAAAATCCACTTGTTCTTGCATCTTCTCCATAAAGGGATAACTTACAAATGGAATGAAAAGTGTGATAAAGCTTTCCAAAAAATCAAATATTATCTACTAACACCTCTAGTGCTCATGCCACCAATACCGAACAAGCCATTGATCTTGTATATCTCAATGACACCAACAACACTATGAGCTCTTTTGGAATAGCATGATGAAAAAAAAAGGAGAGGGCTATCTACATCTTTAGCAGAACTGTGGTGGTCTATGAAATGAACCATTCACCTATTGAGAAGGCATGCCTAGTAGTTTTTTTTACCTCACAAAATTTTAGACACTATATGTTGTCACACCAAATCAAGCTTATTGTAAAAATTGATCCATTGAAATACCTGTTATCCAAAGCAAATCTCACAGGATGAATTGATAAATGGGTGATGATATTAATAGAATTTGACATAAAGTATGTAGAGCACAAATCAATCAAAGGAAAAGTGATTGCAGACCAACTGGCATAAGCACCTATCTATGCTGAGAACCCCTTGATATCTAAGTTCCTTGAAGAATAAGTATTCCTTATCAATCTCATAGCTTAGTCGAAGATGTACTTTGATGGATCATTCACCCAACATGGATCTAGAGCAGGAATTCTCTTCATCACCCCCAAGGTGATTGTATCCCAAATTCATATAGGATATCATTCTCATGTACCAACAACATTGTTGAGTATGAATCCTTAATCACAGGTCTAAGGATATCAATTCAACAGAAGATTCAAGAGATGAAATTCTATGGAGACTCACAGATGGTTATCAACCAAGTCAATGATGACTATCAAACTAAAGATGACAAGCTCACTCCTTACAAAAAGATGGTGAAAAATATCAAAGATCTTTCTATAGACATAAATTTTGAGCAGATTCCTCGTATGAATAATAGAGTAGTAGATGCCATGGAAACAATCAAATCACTGTTAGACATGCCGAACAATGTCCTCTAATGTGAATTCTTGGTAGAACAACTTCTTGTACCAAATTTTAAAATCCTCGAATCTTAATTCATGTGTGTCATTGTTGGTCCTAGATCTCCATGGTATCATGACATATTCACTTACCTAAGTAGAGGAACCATCCCATCAGATATCACCCCCAACCTTAAAAAGACCTTTGCTAAAAAGGCATCCTGATTCGTGATCCTAGGTGATACCCTTTACCGCCAAAGCATCAAAGGGACATTACTACAATGTCTTAACCAAGAGGAAGCTTTAACTACTTTAACAAAAGTACACGATGGAATATGTGGGTCCCATTCTAGCGATATGACATTAGCTAAGAAACTGTTGAGGATGGGATACTATTGGCCTACCATGGAAAAATAAGCTCATCAATATGTGTAGAAGTGCATCCAGTGTCAACAACATGGGGATTTGATTCATGCTCTAGCTCAAGAATTGTGGCTAATGATCACACCATGTCCTTTTCACAATGGGGCCTAGACCTCATAGGAAAAACCACCCCAACCTCATCCACTGGCCATAAGTTATGACAACTGCCACTGAGTACTTTACTAAGTGGGTAGAAGCCATTCCTATGACCTACATAATGGGGAAACAAATTGCAAAGTTTATCCTAAATTACCATATCTATCGTTATGGTGTTCCTCAAACTCTTATATCAGATAATGGAACCCCTGTTAGAAATTAGGATGTGAAAGAGTTGTGCCAAATATTCAATATCCAACACTGATTCTCGACCCCGTACTATACCCAAGGTAATGGCCAAGCTGAGGCTACAAACAAAACTATCTTGAAAATCCTAAAGAAAACAATGAATGAAGCTGGTCATGACTAACATCTGTAGTTAAATATAGCTCTCTAGGCTTATCGAACCAGTATTCACACATCTACAAGTGCAACCCCTTTCTCCCTGGTCTATGGATTAGAAGTGATCTTTCCTATTGAGGTTGAGCTCCCATCATTGCGAGTATCACTAAAAAACCTAATAACTAAGGAAGAATACAAAGTGTCTCGGCTGAATGAGCTAGAATTCCTGGATGAGCATCATCTTGACGCCCTCAATCACTTGCAAGTATATCAAAACTGATTGAAAGGGAGCTATAAAAAGAGTATCAAATGTTGGTAATTCCAAGTTGGAGATCTTGTCCTAAAGTAGAATCAGAAGAACCTTCCAAAGCAAGAAAACAAAGGAAAGTTTAAACCTAATTGGTTGGATCCCTTTGTCATCACAACAAGCTATGGATCAAGAGCATACCAACTATCAACCCCTGAAGGTGAACCCTTGCAGGAGCCAACTAACAGTTTGCATCTCAAAAAGTTGTATGCCTAATCTTGAAGGGTATAAAATAAAAAAATACAAAAAAATCATAAAATAATCAAAATCCAAAAAAATGAGAAAAAAGTAAAGAAAAAGTAAAGAAAAAAATTGTCCTCTAGTGAAAACCACTTCAGTGGCACTTTGGGAAAGTACCTTGGTGAAAACCTAGCAAATAGGTGCCTTGCATAAATAAAGCACCTCCATTCTTTGGACCACCATTTATCCATCATCCGCATCCTTATCATATCTTGGCATTGTGAGGTATCATGAACCCTTTAGCACTACTTGACATATTTTAAAGGTTAGACTATCCCGCCTTTATCAAAGAAGTCTAACATATCACACCGGGGGCATTTCATTATGGGTAATATCGGGTTCTTGTATATCTTGAGGTTGTCAAAATATTCTCTCATTAGAAAATCCAAAAACATTTAGAAAATATTATCCCATTAGAAAATTAGAAAACATTTAGAAAATCTTATTTCATCAGAAAATACAAAAACATTTAGAAAATCTTATCTCATCAGAAAATCCAAAATCATTTAGAAAATCTTATCTTATTAGAAAATCCAAAAACATTCATAAAATCTTATCTCATCAAAAAATCCAAAAACATTTGCAAAAACTTGTACAACTAAAATCCAAAAAACATTTAGAAAATTGTAAAGGAAAAATCCAAAACATCCAAAACACATCAAAAAACCTAAAATTGTTGAACATCAAAAATTCAAAAACAAGGCCCTTGTCGAACTACGTCATCTCTAAGCTTGAACGTAGGAAAGACCATCAATAATGTGCCCTCGAGGCCCCTAGGACAGGTCTTTTAGGTTAGGTTCATGGTCGAAACTCTCCAAAAATCACAAAAACATTCAAATATCTCGAAAACCCCTAAACATTCAAATATTCAAAAAACAAAAAAAAAATTGAAAATGGAAAACACAAAAAACAATAGAAAATATTCAAAACACCTAAAAAGCCTTAAATATCTCAGAAAACCCTAGACAACCTCATAAAATTTGAAAATCCTAAACATTTGCATAAACTTTCAAAAAAGACCAAAAAGAACCTCAAAACATCTTGAAAATACCAAAAACATTGAAATATTCCAAAAATCCAAAACCACCCATCTCATCTCGCTTTCACTCACAATAACCTTGACCCATAATAAATCAATCATCACCTTCAACCTTTGGCAAAACAAATAGGAAACAAACATAGCGAGTTGTAAAGTGCAAACCCAAAAGTCAAAATCTAAAGTCTAAATCATAGGTAAATACGTCAGTGAAGTTTATATCAACAACTCATCTTAGCATCATCATCCTAACATCAAAGAACCTCTAATCAACATGTCCTAAGATGTATCCTTCCTGCGATGGACATGAATATTAGACATCACTATAGCTAGATTAAACTAGGCAAGAGATATAGATAACATTGAATGTTTGTCTTTGATCTTTTCTTATGATTTATCTTAATGACCCATTCCGAGGACCTCTCGATGATGTCTATCAAAATGATTTAGAGAGAAGGGAATGGGGCATTGATCATTATCTTTTCATTTGTTATGCTTGTGGGTACTCTTGTAAAATAAGCTTGGCGCATACTTGCTTAGTTGTGTGTAGAAAGGTCATTTAGGGTATGTTGTTGACTATTGTGTATGCTTTGGTCCAATATATTTTAAGCTTCTAACTTACATTCCAACAAGGTTTCCGTATGTCAAGATGTGAACAAGAACTATCATATTTTTTTGTCGAGTCAAAGTCCATTGCACTAGATACAATGCCATCGTGGTTATTAATACTTTGATGCATCGTGTCTATGTGTTATATCAAACAATAAGGAATGATGGAAAATCCCAATCCAGAAGTGTGAGCACCTAATTGTCCTGCATTTCATCCTTATTTTGCATTGTCTTGTCACCATCTCTAATAAAGTCTCGATGGATCATAGACTTGTTGGATTTTTGAAACAATCATCAAAATAAATGGTCATTCATTCTTTAATCTTCTATCTTCTTTCCGCACTAACCTGGTATCATGAAATTCAACAAAAAAACCATGAATGCATCCATCCTGCATCCATAAACCATCAATATACATGCATCTCATAATCATAGCATAATCATAAAACATCCTTCAGCGTAATCATTACATATCACATCATACATTATGTATTCTCTTTTGAGTTGTGATGAATAATATAGATTTTTTATTCTAAGCATCTTAAATCGTTGCATATCATAAGAATTTGCATCCATACATCCACATGCATACATCATCATCATTTATTTACATAGAAAATATACAAAAATAAATGCATCCACGTCATTTGCATCCATAACATCTGTATATCATAATCATCCATCCATAACATATCATGAAAAGATAATGAAAAAAGAACACAACATTGCATCCATATCATGATCATCACATATCACATAGGCATAAATAAAATGCATCCATACATGATAAATTATAAGCATCCATATCATATCCATCCATACATGAAATAAGGTGAACACATCATGGCATAAATCATCCGTATTCGTATCATATATATATCAAAAAATGAGTGTCATGGTATAAAATATGGATTAGTGAATGTACATTGATCAAAAGTACAATATTCATGAGGATATAAAAAATTAGCCCATGAACGTATATATGTGATAAAGAATAGGGAAAAAAATAAAAATGTGTTCATACATCGAAGGCTATCCCTGGTGGCTGCTACCCTCTCCAGCCTGCCTCTTAGGTTGATCCTCTTCTCTTGGTCGTGCATCACTACACTGCCAAAAATCATGCTGTCTAAGTTCCTGAGGTACATCTCGGTGGTAATGCTGCCTACAATACACAACCTCTATAATGGCCTCTCTATAAAACCTCGCTAAAACTATCCTCCCATGAGTGGCCACCATCATAGCCTCTATTTGTTTCCGCCAAGCAATCTCCTAGTCTCTCTTTGTGGTCACAACTTGTATCCATTGTAAAGCCTGATCTCTCTGGGCCATGATAGCTACCACCTACTACCATCCCTAGTTTCACTCAACATTAATACCCAAAATCTATTGGTGGCCTGAGCCCGCTCACTAGTCAAAGTCAGTACCTACTGTTGTAGTTGTTGTATCTATGCATCCCTCACATCTGGTGGTGATGGTGGTCCTACCAGTTGCTATACAACTAGAGGCTACTAAGGAGGCTAATTTCTGATCAATGGAGCCCCCAAAAATCCTGGCCCCCTTTTCATCTACCTCTAGCCCCCTACCTCTGGACCTTCCTCTCAAAGGAGCACCCATTGGATCCTTTAGCCATCGTGGAGGTAAAAACTAGACATCATATACAGATGTAGTTTGTGCTACCACCTGACCTTGATCATAGGCCCATGGCTGAACTGCTAACTATCTGAAGTTCTCGACTACCTTGGGAGTTGGAATGGTTGGTCCCCATGTGAGAACCTCTCAAGTCAACCTAGCAAAAAAGGCCCTGTACTCATCATCAGGTCTATCTTAGACCTATTGGAAATATGTGCCTCAAACTATACAGGCTGAAACCTCCATTAGAGCCAAGTCAGTGTGACATCTTCATTGTCTAGACGACTAGCAGTTTGATTCATCATGTTTTGCACAGGTCGCTGTGACCTTGTAGGAGTCTTGTCGAATGGTTACTGTGAAGACTATCGCTATGACAAGGAGTACTCATTATGACATCATAGCGCTCAAGAGACCTCTGGCCAATAGTCCATTCAATCATGAATCAGAGAGACTCATGGCAACTGGGGTTTCAGAGTGACTTCAACACTCGGGAAGAAGTCTCAGCGAACAGTGAATGTCTTACAGACAGGAATTTCATATGTTGTCTTTTCCGTAACAAAGAGTCTCGGAGAAAGGTCTTAGCGATAGATGAAAGTCATGCCGATAGGGACACACTCAGGAATTATCAATGTAACACTAAGGCTTCGTTATGAAGTCTGGATGAAAGCTAATGTCTTGCTGATAGCCGATGGCTATCGGGGTAACTCTTGGCGATGGATGACACTTCGAGGTGAGTCTTAAAGCTTGGTGTAAAGTCCTAGCGAAAGGTGTATGTCCTGGTGACTGCTAATGGTTTCGGTGAAACAAAAATATCTCGGAGAAACCTCTTGGCGAAGATGTAAGTCTTGCTGACTTCTACTTGGTGCTCGGTATGTTTGGGGACTTTGGTATAGCCTTGAGTGACTTGCTATGATCTCCTGGTGAATGCGATAGGTCTGGGCGACTGCTTGGTGACTCGATGTAACTCATGGAGCTCGATAGAATGTCTTAATGATAATAGAGTCTCTTGGCGACATCGATATGAAGTCTATGTGGCATCGGCGAGACACTATTAGTGTCTCACCAAGATGCCAGTACATTGTGAATTCTGTTGACTGAGTAAGACTGTCCTATGTGAAGTCTCATGGATGAATCAGAGGAGCTGAAAGTGGAACCGTTGGGAGTCTACTCGTTGTGACAGTTCTGTGAGGAAGCTCGATAGACATGGAACAACAGAGATATACTCTATGATTTTAGATTGTTGTAGGTTGGTTCTATCAACAGTGGAGTGTGAAGAGTTCAAACTGTATCAGTGTGGATTTGATTATGTAAAGACTATAATAAAAAAAGGTTCTTGTGTAATTTTGTTAATGGTGAATGCTGCTGTATAATGACACCAGAAAGATAAGTCTGGAATTTGTATGTAATTTCATTACTGTAATGCAAAGTGATTTCTCTTGGTGTGGTTGGTTTTTTTCCCATAAGGGTTTTCCCACGTATATCTGGTGTTCATGTGTGATTGTCAAATACTCTGTTTCTATTGTCTATTTCTTAGTGCATCTTAATTGGTCTTTAATTGTAAATTTTAAAAGTGTATCTACATTCTTTCCTGAGGTATTGATGTTAGGAGAATTGTTTTCCGCATCTAATTTTCCTTACAAGTGGTATCAGAGCCTGGCCAGTTGTGTTATCCTTGTGGGTACGTTGGGTTTTTTGTGTCAATTTTGTTTAGTGGGAGTCTTGTAGAGTTTGTTATTTCTAATTACAAATTAAGATGGCTAGTACATCTGGAAAGTTTGAAATAGAGAAGTTCAACGGTAGTAACTTTGAGTTGTGGAAACTCAAGATGGAGGATCTTCTTGTTTACCATAATCTTTGGATTGCTGTGGCTGGAGTGAAACCTACAGGCATGAAGCAAGAAGATTGGGACCTTGTAGATAGAAATTCTAAGGGGCTGATAAGGCTTTTCTTGGTATACTCAGTTCTTCTAAATGTGCATGAGGAGAAGACTGCATCTTCCTTGTGGAAGAGACTGGTGTCTATTTATCAGGGGAAGTCCTTGGTGAATAAACTATTCTTGAGGAAGAAACTATACTCTTTGAGAATGCAGGAAGGAGGATTTGTAGCTAATCATTTGAATGCATTTAATATGTTGCTTGCTTAATTGACATCTGTTGGTGTGAAGACTGAAGAAGAGGATTGTTGTATGATTCTATTATGTTCTTTGCCAGACTCATGGGATCATCTGGTGATGGCGATTGGGAGTACAACATCTAGTTTTAAGATGGAAGATGTTGTTGCATCTTTGTTGTCAGAAGAGATGAGAAGGAAATCTTCTGAGATGGAGAAGGAAGCTCTTACTATCAGAGGAAGACTGAAGGAGAAAGGCAAGAAGAAGGACAAGAAGTCCAAATCAAAATCAGAGGGGAGATGAAAGTCTCTTGGCAAGAAGTCCAAGGTGAAGTGCTAGAACTGTGAGCAACCTAGTCATGTCCGAAGGGATTGTAAAGAGGAGAAAAAGAAGAAGAAGGGATCTTTTGATAATGGTTCTTCTCATAGTGATAGTGATGCCTTCATTGCAGCCTTGACAACTCAGGCATCCGATGATGTTTGGCTGATTGATTCTGGAGCATCATTCCACATGACATCTCATAGAGAATGGTTCACAAAGTATGAAGAATATGATGGTGGAAAGGTGTACCTAGCAAGTGATTCAACTTTGGAGATTTTGGCTGTGGAAGAGTCAGGATACAATTCCCTGATGGCAGAGTAAAGGGAATAAATAATGTTATGCACATACCAGGTCTGGCTCAAAATCTATTGTCTGTAAGTATGCTAAATGATATTGGAGTACAAGTTACATTCTCTAGAAGTGGCTGCAAGATGACTAGAGGTTCAATGGTGCTGGCTAGAGGTGCTCGAATTGGTACCCTATACAAGCTGGATGCACAAGCTCTTCAATGTAACAGTGTCTCTAGAAAGTCACTGAAAGCTGCTCGTGAAGGTAAAGAGGGAAATATCCCTAATTTTGTAAACTCTATGGAAGTAAAACTTCCTACAGAGAAGACTATGCTTTGGCATCATAGGTTAGGCCACATAGGAGAAAAAGGTTTAAAAACCTTGAAGAATAAAAACCTGGTTGAGGGGCTCAAAGATTGTAATCTTGAATTTGAATTATGTGAACACTGTATATATGGAAAGTAGCACCGTGTTTCATTTTATTCCAGTCCTCATAAATCTTCTAGTTTGTTAGACTATATTCATTTGGATGTGTTTGGTCCAGTAGATGTTCCTTCTTTGTCTAAATCAAGATACTACGTGTCGTTCATTGATGATTATTCAAGAAGAGCATTTGTTTATTTTTTGAAAAGTAAATCAGAAGTGTTTAGTCGATTTAAGGAATTTAAGAACCTTGTTGAAAATCAGATTAGTAGAAAAATAAAATACTTAAGGATTGATAATGGTGGTGAATTCTATTCTGATGAATTTGAAAGATACTGTAAAGACCATGGAATCAAAAGACATAAGACTACACCTTATACTCCACATCAGAATGGAGTTGCTGAAAGGTTCAATAGGATAGTGATGGAGAGAGCACGAAGTATACTCAGTAGTGCTAGCTTGAAGGAGAAATTCTGGGTTGAGGCTGTATCTACTGCGTATTATTTAATTAATCGTTCTCCAAATTCTGCTCTTGTTGAGAAAACACCTTTGGAAGCATGGTCTAGTAAGAAGCCCTCTTTAAGACATGTTCATGTTTTTGGCTGTGAGGCATATGCTCATGTGCCCGATGTGAAAAGATCTAAATTGGAGAACAAGGCTATCAAATGTATTTTCATTGGCTATAGCGCTATCATAAAAGGATACAAGCTTTGGAATCCTGATACAGAGAAGGTTGTATACAACAGGAGTGTAATCTTTCATGAGATGAAACCTTCCACTTTGGATCTACAGTAAGAGACAAAGTTAGATAACAATAAGGATGTAGCAATAATTCCTCCTACACCTGAGAAAGAGGAATTCAAAATTCAAAATGTACCTGAAACTGAGGAGAGCTTGAGCAGTTTTGAAAGTTTTGAAGAAGAAGAACCTCAGCCTCAGCAAGTGAGGAGGTCAAACCAAGAAAGAAAACAACCAGATAGGTATGGGTTCTCATTGATTGATTCCACTTGTTCCTATGCTTTGATTTCTAGTACTGATGAGCCTAGGACTGTGAAAGAGGCATTTAAAATGTCTGATTCAGATTTTTGGTTCGAAGCCATGGAAGAAGAGATGGCATCTTTAGATAAGAATGAAACTTGGAGTCTGGTGCCCTTGCCTAAAGGCAGAAAGGCTGTTGGCTACAAATGGGTATTTAAGAAAAAGATTGGTCTGGATGGCAGTGTAGAAAAGTACAAGGCAAGACTGGTTGCAAAGGGTTATTCCCAGGTAGAGGGAATCAATTATGGGGAAATATCTTCTCCTGTATCAAAGCGGACGTCCATTAGATTTCTTTTGTCACTTGCAATCATATGACTTAGAGGCTGAATAGATGGATGTGAAGACATCATTTCTTCATGGTGATCTTGAAGAAGAAATCTATATGTCCCAGCCTGAGCACTTTGTTGAGAAAGGTAAAGAAAAAATGGTATGCAAATTAAAGAAGTCTCTATATGGGTTAAAGCAGTCACCTAGAATGTGGTACCTAAAATTTGATACATTTGTATTATCTTTGGGATTTGTGAGATCAAAATCTGATCACTGTGTATATTATAAAGCTGAAAGTGATCAAGTACTTGTTATTGCTATTTATGTTGATGATATGATATTCATAGGAAATAACAAGCTAATGATTTCTGATCTTAAGTCTTAGTTGTCTGCTAAGTTCAAAATGAAGGATCTTGGTGCTGCAAGGTATATTCTGGGGATGGAGATAACTAGGGACAAGAAGAATAGAAAACTATGGCTCAGTCAGAGTAAGTATATCAGAACTGTTCTTGAGAGATTTTGTATGAATAATTGCAAATAGCTAGTGGTTCCAGTAATGCATGGAATGAAGCTATCTGTTGAGGACTGTCCAAAATCTCCTACTAAGATGGAGGACATGACTAGTGTACCTTATGCTAGTGTAGTAGGCAGTCTTATGTATGCAATGGTCTGTACAAGGGCAGACATTGCCCAAGTAGTGGGAGTACTTAGTCGATTTATGGCTAATCCAGAAAGAATGCATTAGGATGCTGTGAAGAGAGTGTTTAGGTATTTGAAGGGAACTTAGATTTTGTTTTGTGTTACCATGGGTATTCATTTGAATCACATAGGACTCTCAAGCATTCATGGTTATGTTGATTATGATTGGGCAAGGGACATTGAAAGCAGGAGGTCCACCAGTGGATACATTTTCGTGTTGAATGGTGGTGTAGTGAGTTGGATGAGTAAGCGATAGGCTGTAGTCGCTTTGTCCACTACGGAGGTTGAATACATGGTAGCTACTCATGCTTGTAAAGAAGTTGTATGGTTGAAACATTTGTGTTCTAACATTGGTTTTGATGTAGGGGAAATAACTATTTTCTGTGACAGTCATAGTGCAATTTGTCTGGCAAAGAACCCTACTTTCCATGCCAGGATGAAACATATTGATGTACAATACCACTTTGTACGAGATATGGTTGAGGATGGAAATGTTAGTTTGGAAAAGGTTGGTACTCTGGAGAATGTTGTAGATTCATTGATGAAGCCAGTGAGCACAGACAAGTTCAGGTGGTGTGCTAGTTCAATGGGCCTTAGTGCCTATGATTTTCAGTAAGTTATGTTGTGCTCTGGAGGTTCCTGTATGATCTTCATCAAGTGGGAGATTGTTGGAAATATGTGCCTCAAACTATATAGGCTGAAACCTCCATTAGAGCCAAGTCGGTGTGACATCTTCATTGTTTGGTCGACTAGTAGTTTGATTCATCATGTTTTGCACAGGTCGCTGTGACCTTGTAGGAGTCTTGCCAAATGGTTACTATGAAGACTATTGCTATGACAAGGAGTACTCATTATGATCTCATAGCACTTGGGAGACATCAGGCCGATAGGCCATTCAATCGTGAATCAGAGAGACTCATGGCGATTGGGGTTTCAGAGTGACTTCAACACTTGGGAAGAAGTTTCAGTGAAAAGTGAATGTCTTACCGATAGAAATTTCATATGTTGTCTTCGTTGTAACAAAGAGTCTTAGAGAAAGGTCTTAGCGATAGATGAAAATCATGCCGACAGGGACACACTCGGGAGTTATCAATGTAACACTAAGGCTTCATTATGAAGTTTGGGCAAAAGCTAATGTCTTGCTGATAGCCGATGGCTATCGGGGTAACTCTTGGCGATGGATGACACTTCGGGGTGAGTCTTAAAGCTCGGTGTAAAGTCCTAGCGAAAGGTGTATGTCGTAGCGACTGCTGATGATTTCGGTGAAACAAAAAGATCTCGGAGAAACCTCTCGGCGAAGATGTAAGTCTTGCCAACTTCTACTTGGTGCTCAGTATGTTTGGGGACTTTGGTATAGCCTTGAGTGACTCGCTATGATTTCCTAGCGAATGCGATAGGTCTAGGCGACTACTTGGTGACTCGGTGTAACTCATGGAGCTCGATAGAATGTCTTAGCGATAATAGAATCTCTTGGCGACATCGATATGAAGTCTATGTGGCATCGGCGAGACACTGTTAGTGTCTCATCGAGATGCCAGTACATTGCAAATTCTATTGATCGAGTAAGACCGTCCTATGTGGAGTCGCGTGGACGAATTAGAGGAGCCAAAAGTGGAACCGTTGGGAGTTTGTTTGTTGCGATGGTTCTGTGAGGAAGCTCGATGGACATGGAACAACAGAGATATACTCTGTGATTTTAGATTGTTGTAGGTTGGTTCTATCAATAGTGGAGTGTGAAGAGTTTGAACTGTATCAGTGTGGATTCGATTCTATAAAGACTATAATCATAAAAGGTTCCTGTGCAATTTTGTTAATGGTGAATGCTGCTGTATAATGACACCAGAAAGATAAGTCTAGAATTTGTATGTAATTTCATTACTGTAATACAAAGTGATTTCTCTTGGTGTGGTGGGTTTTTTTCCCATAAGGGTTGTCCCACGTATATCTAGTGTTCATGTGTGATTGTCAAATACTCTGTTTCTATTGTCTGTTTCTTAGTGCATCTTAATTGGTCTGTAATTGTAAATTTTAAAAGTGTATCTACATTCTTTCCTAAGGTATTGACGTTAGGAGAATTGTTTTTCGCATCTAATTTTCCTTACAGGACCTCCCCAAACTGTCGAGCCACTCTATCTAGTAAAAATGATTAATAATAGCGTGCTCTCAATGCTACATGTATTGGGTCAGCCTGGTGATGTATAACTGTTGTATATCATCAAACCATGGTGGCTTCTATAGCCATGGGTGCCAATGAAAAATTCTCATATCATTAATCACTCCTTGCCAATACAGGAGCCGAATTTGCTGGTATGCCTCAATGTGATCGTACCTTTATACTGCCATATGATGGGATCATTTGGCTCCACATCTACCATTTGAACAATAGGTTAGAGCATGATGATGCACTCCCATGCCCAAATGTGTAGCAAAGTCACCCCGACATGAATTGCTTTCCCATCATAGTAAACAAAATCATGAATATCATGATACAAAGAGGCTAGCATCATGGGCGCTCATGCAAAAAGTGTCCTCCTATGAAGCATGTGATCCCATGCCAAGCCCCATCCTGGGTTGAATCCTCTATTACATCTATCAGGAGCCACCAAACCTGAAATGATGGGTGTGATAATTAATCTGAAGTTCAACACATGACCTCTATATGACTCGAGGTAGATCTATGATGTAACCAAAACAATCTGCTCCATCTTCATAACCTCAAGGCAGGAATCAATGTCATAGATCACATGATCACCATGTATGGGAAAACATAGTATATGCCATACATCCTCCAAGGTCACCATCGTCTCGCTTGTTGGAAGGTGGAAAGACGAGGTCTCATTGTGCCATCTCTCACATAGAGAAGTCATGATAGCAAGATGTGTCTGGATGATGGGCACATATGTGACATACCAGAGGCTGATCTCTCCTAGGTGCTCTTGGTGCAACTCTAAAAAAACACCAAGTCTCTCCAACATGGTGGGTCTATGCTCCCGTGACATCAGCGGTGGAATGACCTGCATCCACGAAGCGAATAACATCAAGGAATCAAAGAAATTTGACTCAATTTGGAATTTACAACTCTAAAATTAGAATAGCATTGCCATTTTTAAATTTCAAATTGCAACGCCTAGAGCATTTAAAAGTACAAATCACAATATGCATCGCTAAACACACGGGCGTTGCGTTTTAATCTTTTGCAACCTTAACTCTAATTTTCAAAATCAGTAAAAACATCATTAAACAAGTATCTGCCACCCTTTAAAATTAGAATCCCTAATTTCAAATCATGACTAGTGTCGCCATATACATATGTGTCGCTATAATTCATTTTAGCATCGCCGATTTCAATTTGGACATCACTATATAGTGATGCTGCCAAAGATTAAATTTGAAAGTGTAATAAATGCATCCAAAAATCAAATTTCAAATCAAGTTTGGAGTTACATACTGGTGGTCCTACACCTGGAAGTCATTGGAACTCTCGAACTTGGTCAAAAATGTGTCTTGGAAGCTCTCAGCTTGCCATTTCGTCAGATGGTCAGAGCTCAAAATAGCAAGAATCTCTTAAGTGTGAATGCACAAATGAATTGAAAGTGACCCTTCTTGGCTTATTTATGCTAGAAAATTAAGGTTTTTTGCCCTAATTTCACCTTCAAGCTAGAGTTTATCATCATTTTCACCAATTTTTCCAATTGGAACATAATTTTGCATTGTTTTTTGCATTTTTTCCATAATTCTTGCATCTCGGAGCCTTTCTGGACCCTTGGGGTAACTTTTAACATTTATTGAGAAATGAACCCAAAATTCAAAATTTCTGCCTAATTTCTCGAGGGGGTAGGGAATCAACTTTATCCTTCCATTGGAGCATCTACAAAATTAAAAAAAAATGTTTTTTGATTTAAGCACTAGTTTTAATATGAAGAGCATTATTCTTTGAACTAAAGCAACAAATACCTCGTTTCAAAGAGGGACAAAATGTAGACATTGAAAAATGTCCTAATTGATATCATACACTCGAAACAGGTTTACTAACATCATTTCCTCTTTAAATCCATCCTCTTTTCTCTTAATTAATTAAATTAACCTAGTTAATTTAATTAATGGCATCATTTTTGTCCATTAAACTAATTCATCAAAATTAGGTTAATTCACCCCCTTCACGCTAACATTTCGTCTCATTAAATTAAATAAATCAAAACATTTAATTTAATTCTCTAAGTCATCTTATTTAATTAAATATAATTTCATCTCTCTCTCCTCCCCATTTATTAAATTATTTAATAAATATCACTGTATTCCTCCAAATCCCCTAATTGCATGATTAAAAATTGTTTAATTAGCTATTCAACTAATTTTCCTCTAAGAGGGAATATTCCCTTGGAATATTCCTTATCTTCTTTTTTGCACAATTAAAGTTTTTTTTAATTTGCAAAATACCTTTTTTCCTCACCCAAATGAATATTCCAAAAAAATATTCTTATTCCTCCATCATTTGAAAAAAGGATATTTTCACTTAGCTTCTTATGCAAGTTTAAAAATTTAACCTTTTGAACAAGTCACCTTTGACCTGTGTGAGCAGGTCAAAAGTGTGTTTGTTTGAGGCAAGTGTGAACCCTTGATCAAATCTCATCATGAATTCTCATCCATTGATGAGAATCGATGATCCATGCCTCACATCTCCTTCACCTTTGACTATTGATTAATCTTTTCAATCTTAACCCTTCATTTCTCATTTGATTTCCTATAAATAGGTCACTATTTGGAGACAAATGGATCCATCTTTTTCAAAGAAAACTCATGCTGTTGAATTCACTTGCACTCGCACTCATATTTCACTCACTTTTAGCTTGTTTTAGTTAATTTTAGTTTCATAATAGCTTAGAGAATTCATTAATGACTTCCATGAAGCCATCTTAGTTTGTATATTAATTAGGGTTTTCATCTTTTAGCTTAGAATTAGCATAGAAATAGCATAATTAGATCATTTGTAGCATAAAATCATGTTAATTTAGCTTGCATCATGTGCATTTTTAGCATAAACTAGGTTTTCATCCATTTATCACAATGGTTTCATCAATTCTCTTCCATAGAATTGATTGAAATAGGCTCACTAATCACGGGATTGGGAAAGGGTCATCGTTTCACATCAACACGACACCAATTCTAAAATGAGATAAGTTTCAAATGGGTTAGAGTAGGAATTTAACTATTTTTGTGTAGTTTGTAACTTTCAGTTTCAATTAAATTCTTAGTTTAATTTTCTAATTTGAATGATCTTGTTTGGTAGATGCAGGTTTATTTGGGTAAATTATGCTTCAATTCATCATGGATTAAGTGTAATCAATCCACACTGACAATCCTCGTCTCACAGTTCTAAATTTAGATTTATTTTTGGTGATTAAGTTGTTTGTTGCTAAATATTAATTTATGCATATCTTCTAACATATAGCGAGTTGCAGTTAGCTAGGATTTGGAATAAAAGTGGTAAATTTTAGCCAAGAACACACACCAACAAGGAATTATTAAATGAGTTTTTGGAAAGTAGTGAAAAGATGAAGGGATTTACATTGAATGAAAAATCAAAAGGTAACCTTCGCTACCACTATAATTCCCAACCTAATAGCGGGCTTCATTGCTTGCAAGTTGAAATGAGCTATCAATGAAATATCAAAATAAATATACAAAAAAACAACTCTTTAGGCTATAGAAATATCTCTATCGAGGCTAAGGACCCTTGGCTAGCAGTAGAGCTATGTTGGGGGAACTACAGAGATAACCTTGTTAGGGCTATGTATGCTTGATTGGCAGCAAGGCTCTATCCCTGGTTGGCTTTGGAGGATTACCAAACTATGTAGTTCAATGTCAATGAACTTATTTTTTTCACTGAGTTCCAGGAATCGAAATTAATCAAAGCACACACATATATTTCTAGAGAAATTTTAACTATTTTTATATCAGAATCTAGGTAAAGGTAAAGAGTTGTTTTAAAATATGCATAAATTATAATTTATGATTGGTGATTTAATCCCAAGTTTTGGTTTAAACTTGGTTTTATTGGTTGCAAGTTGTTGTGTGGTCTCACAACATGCCCCAAGACTGTAAGACTTGGGGACTCCAAGTGAAAACTAACACTTATGGTAGGTTCTGGCTAGTTGGAAAGATCACCGAAAGTGAAAAGGCAAAGAGAAATATTTTTGAAAGAGTACTTCGTAATTCAAGTATTTCGGGCACTGGGTACTAGGAACCCATAATTCCAAAAATGTTAAAGGTAATGCAAAGTGTTGAGAAAAGTGTTCCGGTCCAAGAGTTGAGGTCCAGTAAATATGGAAGTTCCGATAAAACCAAAGTCCGATAAAATGATGGGTACTAGGTACCGAGTAACAATGCAAATAATTTTTTTAAAATTTTAAGTTTATCTAAGAGGTTCGATGGTCTGGCAACCCGGTCTAAAAGATAATTATGCAAGAATATGTGATTTTCTTGAAAGCGTGTTATTTATGATGGAACTGATAAAAAATTAATGATGGTTTTATTTACAGGAGATTTTTAATAAATGTTTTCTTTTAAAAGGGATTTAATAGGTGGAATTTGTGATTGTAGGAGAAGCAGATTGTGATGCAAAGTTCAGGTATGGATGGTTAGGAAAATTTGAATCATGGATAGAATCATATCTAGATTAGGCTGCATATTTTGGGACATTATATTCAGAGGGGCTTGAATCCATCATAATACTAGGGATCCCAGTATTTCACATATGGCAAAAAAAAGTGCCAACCTCTAAGGAATCTCATTCCCAAGAGTAGAAAGCACGAGGCTGAACCAAAGTGTAAGAACAAGATGATGAAGCAATCATTTTGAATATATGGGAAAGTTCCTACACACTATCCTGATTCAATTTATTATCTTGGCGATAATAAGAAGATGAAAAACTCAAAGAACTTCAATGTGCAGATGAAGATTGACCTTTGTTGACTTCATTTGCAATTCTCTTACCAGTCACCACATTCCCCATGCCTTGATTTGATTCATCCCTTGGATTTCCTCTCATGTATTTTTCTTATCCTACCTGTGTCTCACTTCTATAAAAGGCTAGGGGATAGTTCTTTTTAAGTTAAGTTTATAATTTGTGGATGTCAGAAGAGCCAAAACTTCTCTAATTTTTGTTCTTTTTTCCTATTTTCTAAATCATTCTAATCTAAAACTTGTATGCACATAGAAATTAATCAATATCAAATCCAATTTGATAGCTACCTATCTCATGTATCTTTTGTAGTTGGTTTTATTAGTTCAACTGAACAAGACTGTGTGTTGTGTCGTTTAAGGGTGCATACATAACCTACTCGATGTCCAAACTAAACCCCCTTCTTTTAATGCTTGCACCATTTTATGCCTAGCTATGAAGCAATCTGGTGAAGTATAAAGCAGTTTGCTTTGATTTGATTAAATCTTGGGGCATGCGTGGAGAATAACTAGGAGAAATTTTATATTTTCAATATTTTGATGCTTTATTTTAGATTAGATGTTAAATTTTAGAAAATATTCCAAAACATAGATGAATGAATGAAAATTTGTTGAAAATATTTCATTTCTATGAAATTATTAAATGGTTAAAACTAAATCTACTTAAGAGATAGCAAAATTGTTTGATGTTCATGAAATATTATTGCAAATCTATTGATTTCATGAAATTATTTTATGATCGAATTGAAAATCTTGTATCTGATGCTAATGATTCTTAATGAAACTAGAGATAACTGTAGACCCCTTGAGATTAACAGAAATATCACATCATACCTTTTAGCAAACCTAGTATGGTCAATACTTGACTACCGGAGACTTGGGATTAAGCTAAGTTAAACTTTTCCTATTACATAGACACCCTAAGTTGTCCTAGTTCAGTCTTTCAAGAAGATAAGTTCTTCATGGTTTTCCTGTGAGTATTTTATCTACACTATTGCTGCGAGTGACATCATCATCAACACTCACCTAGGAAAATTACATGACCATTGATTTAACTTTTAATTTCTCAAAGATAATGTTGAGTTGAAACATGTCCCTTGAAATGTGAGAGTGAAAATTAGTCTAAAGTGTGGATTCTAGTGTACTTATCCAATTAAAATGACCAAGTGACCTCACATATACGTGTCTTGATTCTAGATTCCACCATGACCATGTATCATGCTTGGAAGGGGTGTAGATTCTAATTACATCATGATTTACATGGGTCCAAATCCTCAAGAAGTTTTAGCATAGGCCACAACTTTATTGAACACGAGATTTAAACTATCAATTATAGTGTAAACCCTAATTTACCAATTATATTATCAATACTACCCAAACAAGATTCTCTAGAAAATTTCAAGAAAAATAATGTTACCTCTAAGGAGATATATGGCCACTTATAAAAGGCGACTATAAGTAGTCAATTTTTTTTTGCTTATTTCTCTTACATTTTCAAACCAACATCTACAAAAGAAAAAAAAATGTTCTCTTAATTCAAGCATAGCAATTATATTACTATTGTAGACACTAAAAAAATGTCATGATCAATGTCATATACTCAAAATAGATTTATTAACAACATTTACTCTTTATCCATCCTCTTTTCACCTAGTTGATTCAATTAGCCTAGCTAATTAATTAATTGCATCATTTTTGTCATTTGTCCTCATTAATTAAATTGGGTTAATTCACCTCTTTTCGCACTAACACTTCATCTATTTAAATTAAATAAACCAAAATATTTAACTTAATCTCCTAAGTCATCTTATTTAATTAAATAATCCTAAGTCATTTAATTAAATATCATTTCATCACCCCTCCCCTATTTATTAAATCATCTAATTTAATAAATATCTTCTAATTCTTATAACTCCCTAATTGCAGAAATTAAACCTTGTTTAATTAGAAATTAAACTAATTTTCTTCTAATCAAAGGGAATATTCCCATAGAATATTCTTTATCCTTTTTGCACAATTAAAAATTTGTTTTAATTTTCAAATTAACCTTTTTCCTCACCCTAATGGAATATTCTAAGGAAAATTATCTCTCCTCCAATCAACTCACTTAGCTTCAAAAGCAAGTTAACCTTTCAACCTCCTAAACGAGTTACCTTTACCCTGTGTGAGCAGGTCCAAAGTGTGTTTGTTTGAGGTAATTGTGAGCCTTTGATTAACTTTCATCATGCATTATCATCCGTTGATGAGAATCCATGATCCATGCCTCTCATCTCCTTCATCCTGAACCGTTGATTAAGCTTTTTGATCTCAACCATCCATTCCTCATTTGCTCTTGTGTAAATAGATCACTATTTAGAGACAAATGGATCCATCTTTTATTTCAAACTTATCTTGTTAAATTTACTCACATTTATAATCTCAATTTTCACACGTTTAGATTATTTTCAGTTTGTTTTAGTTTCATAATAGCTTAGAGCATCCATTAATAGTTTCCATGCATCCATCTTAATTTGTAAATAAATTATGGTTTTCATCTTTTAGCATCATTTTAGCTTAAATTAGCTTAGCAATTGCATAAATAGATCATTTATAACATAAAATCATGGTAACTTAGCTTGCATCATGTTTGTTTTTAGCATAATTTAGGTTTTCACACATCAAACACCATGGTTTCATCGATTCTCTTCCATAGAATCGACTGAAACAAGCTCACTATCATGGTATTGGGAAAGGGTCGTCGGTCCACATCAACGCGACACCAATTCAACAACAAGATAAATTTTGAATGGATTAGAATAGATGTTTTGATTGCTTTCATAGTTTAGTAGGTTAAGTTTTGATGAAATGTTTAGTTTTAATCTTGTTTGATCAATCTTGTTGAGATTCGAGTATTGGTGGCTCTATTAATTTTTTGATTCATCATGGATCAAGCATAATTCAGCTAATAATTGATATTTTGCATTGATATTCTGGTCATAAAAATTAGGGTTTTCATATTTTAGCATCATTTTAGCTTAAATTAGCTTAGATTAGCTTAGCAATTGCATAATTAGATCATTTATATCATAAAATCATGGGAACTTAGCTTGCATCATGTTCATTTTTAGCATAATTTAGGTTTTCAAACATTAAACACCATGGTTTCATCAATTCTCTTCCATAGAATCGACTGAAACAAGCTCACTATCATGGGATTGGGAAAGGGTTGTTGCTTCACATCAACATGACACCAATTCCACAACAAGATAAATTTTGAATGGATTAGAATAGATGTTTTGATGGATTTTGTAGTTTAGTATGTTAAGTTTTGATGAAATGTTTAGTTTTAATCTTGTTTGATCAATCTTGTTGAGATTCAAGTATTGGTGGCTCCATTATGCCTCGATTCATCATGGATCAAGCCTAATTCAGCCTATAACTAATATTTTGCATTGACATTTTGGTGCTAGAAGGAGGGAAAACTGATCATTTAACCATATTTTAGCTCAAAATCCATGTTCATACTATTTTGCAGGTTGCAGTGACGCTCAAAACATAAACAACGACACTATTTCAATAGCGTCACCATATAGCGATGCATATTTAACTGGTCGATGCTAATTTAAATATAGCGTCACATATTTAAATTTGAATTATCGTGGATCAAAAGCGGCGATACTCACCTTGACTAGACAGACGCTTTAAAGTTCAAATAGTGACACACTTGTTTACATCGATGCCCATCAAAACAACGATGCAATTGTGCTCACTGGCCTCTCTGCGGAGTGACGCCCTAATTTCAAATTGCAATGCCATCATGTGTAGTGATGCTCAACCAAGGTACGAAACTTCACTTTTTCTTTTTGACATGTGACTTAATTTCTTTTGATTATTTGATCACTAATCGATGTCTGACTATATTTTCATTGTTAGACTAATAGGGTTTTGCAGGTTTTAAGGCATGGGGAAAAATTAAATACCTTCTCTTCTATCTAAACATTCTATAATTATAACTAGTGTTTAGTGATATAGGGCAATTATAACGCAATTTCATGCTTTTTAACTTCAGTTTTAGGCAACGCACTAGTTTTCAATTGGGTTTAAAATGAATTCAAAGTTAGATAAAATTGAACCCTCACATCACAACTTTCAATTGGGCTTAAAATTGAACAAGGCAAACTCATCCTTCAATTGGTGCTTAAAATTAACTCATTATTGCTTTGAAGGATAAAATTAGCAATTTTTTGTTTTGTTTTGTGACTTTTCAGAATTGCTAGTGAATGTGTATGCAATTCTCTCATTCCATTTGGTGATCTTGAGAAACATAAACATTCCCTAACACTTTGCAAAGTCACCTCCATCTTTCAATTTGGGTTTAAAATTGAAAAACCATGCTAGTGTGAGAAAAGGAATAGCGTGTGTTCTCTCTTTGTTCATGTGAACAAAGATGATCGAACTATGGATGTACTTACTCGCTATTGTTCACCTTTAGAGGGCCTGCCTTGGTGGGAAAAAGTACTCACCCCAATGGAACAACCCAAGCGGTAACAAGCATAAGCCAAGCTCTTCCAAACCACTATATAAATTTATGGTTTCAATGAAAATTGTGATCAATGGGAAGCAGTACATGATAGCTCTCCCCCAGTATCTTTATGATGTGTAAATCCCTTGTTTTAAGGGTTGGGAGATCTCTTGCAAGGAGTTTATCATTGCACCCCCTAAACTAGATGCTCGTATTACAAACCTTTGTGTAGTAGCCAAAAATCCCTATATTTGTTGATGTCAGGAGGTTGGACCTCCGAAGTCGTCCCACATATTTGAAATTCTTAGTAGATATGAAAAGTTTGTCATGGGAGATTCATGTGAACTTGAAACTTGGCTAACCCATAGAAGTTAGTGTCATGGAGGGGATCCAGTGTGGTCAAGCTTCTAATCATCCACTTTGAGTAAGCACAGCTGGAGAAATCCAAGTGGGAATACAACAAATATAGCCATTTCCATCCTAGGGTTGTAATGCTTGTGAGTTATCTTAACACTTTTCTTGATTTCAAAATGATCCAAAAACAAACATTCACTATCCAAAATTTCAAACACTTTGGCTTAAGTATGGACTTCTTGAGTTAGCCTTGGTATTACTACTTGTCCTAAGGATTTATCCTTAGCGATTTCTAAATATCTTGTCATTAATCTCAAACCCATATCTACCAAAGAAAACATAGGCAATTGTGGATTTAACCTCATGATTTTCACAAAATGGACATTGTGAAAGTTATGAGTTTTTTGACATAAACATCTAGTTTGAACACATAATCAAATACAAGTGTTTGTGGTAAAATCAATTTATTTAAGCAAAGATAAATTGAAAAATGAACCCCACATGATTATTTGGAGACCGATTGCTCCCATTGAACAACTTGATCTTCTAGGTGCTATAATTCAGGAAAAATTTGATCTCATAAATGGTGAACAAACAGTTCTTATTAGTAGTTTGAGAACCTTCACTTTTGAAAACAAGGAAACAAACTCACAGTGGAGAAACACAACAACCATTTTAGACAAAGAGAGGAACACGTTGATATTGAGACTAGAAAGCCCCTATTACCACCACTCACGTGGCAATAAATATCTCCCTTTCTTCTATAAACTTAAACTGTTTCCACATGATCTCATGAAAAATTAGGATTCCTAAGCCAAAGTCTACCCATCCTCATTTTAGACTGAGGCATCTCACTCCAAAGGCCCTTAAGAAACACCTTTGAGCCGTTCACAAAAACTGAAATAAGTTGGTAGCAAAATTTTATAGACACGCTTCAAGGTATAGTTTGAAATTGTTTGCATTCTTTTGGACTTAAAATCTTGGTCTTTTTCATGATACTCAACTCCTCTAAATGATTGATAAAATAGTTAAACTTCATAAGGGAAAGTCTCTAGTACTCCATTTCAAATGTAGGAATCATCAAACAAAGTATAGTCAAAAGTGGGCATTCATATTTTACCACAACCGTTACAATTTGTTGAGAAAATTTTATGCCCGAGCTAGGAGAGCTAGAATAGGTTTGAACATTCCCCTCTATCCTCTCATTTTCTAGAACTTGAACATTCTAGAGGTCTTGCATCATCTTCACTACCTTGATCTTTTTGACTTTACTAGATGATCTCACACAAAGTAAGGATCCCTAAACAAAGGTCAACTGATTGTCACCATAAACTTAGATATTTTACTACAAAAGTTGCCAACAACTGTATTGAGGCACTCTACGAAAAAATAGAAACAAGTTGTTGATAAAATTTTATGAACGAACATTGAGAAAATATCCTGACATGTACACAATCTTTATGAGCGAGAACCCTCATCTTTTTGAAGATGAATTTTTTTTATAAATCATTGAGTCTTTAGGATTTGAACATTTTAGAGGTCTAGCATCATTCTCATTACCTTGGTTTCGTCAAAACAAAAGGTTCACTTTAGGTCAACATTGGGTCCAACATTTGACTCACCCCTTCATCACATTCCATCCTTCACCTCATCTATTTTTTGCAAAATTTAAAATACACTAACACTTTGGGACTTAAAACATCAAACCAACTTGCTACCTTAACTACTTTGTATGTGAAATGTATCCTTTTCCATGCACTTAGTTCAGATAGTTATTATCTGTGAACTATTTTATCTTGAAGGTCACAAGTCTACCCTAAAGATTTCTAGGTTCATTATCATCATTTATTCCAACATCACAACATCAAACCTAATTCAAAAGTGTTGTCCCAAAACACTTGCAAAGGTCACTTCCCACATCACCCATTTTTTCATCCCACATTTTCAGCATTGCTCTCAAAAGACTTAGAGTTTCCCTTACCTAGGTTTGAGTCAACTAGAGAGTTTAAACATTACAAAACTCAACACAACTCTCCCATAGCTAACACAAAATTTATGGTAAAGAAAATATCACAACACAAGAGAATCATGGAAAAACAAAAAGTTACATTTACCTCAAGTGATCCAAATACTTTAGAATTTGATCCTAGAATTCATATTACACCATTGCAACAACCATCATCTCCTTCAGGACCATATGAAATTGAAGACGTCACCAACAACCCATTTGAGCTCACTAGAGAAGAAATTTTAGAACATCAATCTTTTGGAAGTGTAGCTCCTATCTCCCCGACATTTGTAGCACAAAGTTTCATACAATATTTCACAACCCCATCACAAGGGCTAAGTCAAACTTAGCTACCTATTCTTGCAACCAGCCTTGGTAAATATTTGGGTCACACCTTACCATTCAAAAGTAATTTACACTTGTGGGTACTCTTGAAACTAGTCCTCCACCTCCCACCACCGTTTGGACACCTACCTTTGGTCCTCCTCCCATTCCCAAAGATCCAAAATAGTTACACACTTCGCTTGAACTTCACTATTCCACCACCACTTCATCATTTCGGGGACACCCTTCTTCATCCACACCTATGAGTATCAAAAGTGTACCTACCATCACGTAGAGTAGTATAGACCAAAAATCTCAAAGTAGCACACAAGGGCATGTTAATACCATATCACATAATCAACCCTCAATACAACTAGGGACACCTTTATCTAACTCTCTGATAGGTTCTTCCATTCCATCTACCATTACCACATCATCTGCTATCAATCCACCTCAAAGTAATCCCTTGGTTACAAGTTCTATAAATCCTGGGAGTACCTTGATCATGAATCCTTTGTTTACATGTTTTGTACAAGGAAATCCTCCAAACATAGGACAAGGGAATCTTTTCAATCAATGGACTCAAGATCCTAGTGTTTCATTTCTATTGCAAAATTTATTGACATCATCTTTCTCCACAACTCCATTTTCTATACCAAATCAATTAGGATCTCAAACATACATTCCTCCACCTCAATCCACTATCTTACAAGTAATGTTAAACCAAGGGAACCCTCCACCTTTCACTACCAATCCGATAACCACTTAAGACATCAATGTCCCTATTCCTTCATAGATGTATCAACAACCACCTGATCCCACATTGCAAGCACATGTTGTAGCTATACAAGTCGTACAACAAAAACAACATCAAGTAGCTTTAGCACAACAACAACAATAAGAAATAGCTTTAGCACAACAACAACAACAAGCACAATAAGTAGCCTTAGCACAACAACAACATCAAGCACAACAAGCAGCCTTAGCACAATAGAAACAACGACAATAGCAAGTGGTCATTGCCCAACAATCTCAACAAGCCACACAACAACAATAAGCACAACAACAACAGGCCCAAAAACAATCACTAGTGGTGCAAAAACAACAAGAAGCTCAACAATACACCCGAGAATAGCAACAATGATCCAATTTTCCTCATATGAACATCATCAATCCAAACACATCAGGAACATATTCATCACTTTCATAGAATCTCACACCTTCATACACTCAAAATAACTCATCTCTCATCCCATCATATGTTCCTCCACCCAATATAGAAGATGATCTTGCATCATAATTAAAAGCGCTCTCACAAGAAATGTAGGACCTTCAGATGGGAAAGACAAAGAAACCTCATACAAAAAAATTGTCCTTACCCATTTGATCGAAACATAGCAATGGTACCATTCCCTCCTACTTTTGAAATCCCCAAATTTGAAAAATACAGAGGGAGAGGAAGTCCTGTTGATCATATTAAATAATTCAATGTAATGTGCATGAAAGTGGCTTACAATGACTCATATATAATGTGCCTCTTCCCTCAAAGTTTAACAGGTATTTCTATGGATTGGTTCTCTCGTTTGTCTCCTAGTATCAAAACTTTTCAAGAAATCATTGACAAATTCATCAATCACTTCTCCTTCAATATTGACATGGACATTAGTCTAGAAGAGTTGTACACTCTTAAACAAAATGTAGGAGAAACCTTTGCAAATTTCTTACAACGATGGAGACAAAGACCTAGTAAAAGCAAGTGGCCTCTTCCTAATGAACAAGTGGGAATCATCATAGCCAACCTTGATCTAAATCTATCATTCAACTTGAAAATGCAATGCATCACATCCTATGACGAGCTTGTTCCAAGAGCCCTTAACATTGAAAGATCCCTAATCTCACAGGGAAACACTCAAACTTACAAAGACAACCGTCTTTCAACTAGTTCAAATGAGAAACTTCGTGTATGGGCTAAGAACCAAAATGTAACTAATGATGGTGAGGTAGATGCTAAGGTCATACTAAGTGATCCTAGACCTAATAACAATCAAGTTGCCAACATCCAACCAACTGTGCAACAAATGGTACCACCTTAGAACAATTAGGTCAATAACACCAACATGCAACCAAGACAAACCGGTAACAGAAACAACTATCCCAAACACAATTACACACAGTTATCATAACCCATCAAAACAATCATGAAGAAATTGGTGAGTCAAACTTAATAACACTTCCTAACTTTGAAAACTACCAAGAACCCCAAGAAAAGCCATCCTAGTACAACGAGCATGATCTTTGTGACTTTCATAAAATCAAAGGACATAAAACAACAAAGTACATGAAACTCAAGAATATCATTCAAGATCTCAAAGAGAACAATACCATATCTGTTGAGGCACCAACTAGAAACCAGGATCTCAAGATATACAAGGACCCTATACCCAATCATAACAAAGAAAATAATAATGGAATAGCTAAGGATTATACCAACGTTCAACATACTTATTACAATGTAGTTTCCTCCTATGATAGCATTATCACTATTGTCACCATCAAAGGAGCTAGTATGGAATGTTGAGTCACCACACGACGTGGTAAAATAACCATTCAAGGAGTTGTCCTAGCTCAATCTAGGACACAACCTACTTTTCCTACATCTAATCGTAGCAAGTACAATCTTGTAGATTAGCTTAAACAAACCCCCACTCAAATATCAATTTTGGAACTCTTGAAATTATCTCTTGCACATAGGGAAATACTAGAAAAATCCTTGTCTGAGTCATCTGTTCTCGAGAACATTGATACCGATCAGCTTCAAGCTATGGTGGGGCATATTTCCAGCCATCTTCTCACCTTCTCTGAAAGATTTACAATAAAAACCATCTCATAACTATGCTTTACACATTGAGGTTGTCATTCATAAAAAAAGGGTCAAAAGAGTCTTGGTAGATGGAGGTGCTACTCTAAACATTTGTACCCTGCAGTTGATCAAGCATCTAGGCTATTCAAAAGACACTATTGAGAAGATAAAGAGTACCACCATTAGAGCATAGACAACCAAGAATGGGTATCACAAAGAATCATTGCGCTCCCTATCCAAGTGGGACTTGTTATTGCAAAAACTAGATGGAAAGTTCTTGATCTTGATCTTCCCTATAAAATTCTATTTGGTTGACCATGGATCCATGCTTTGAAAGCTATAGCCTCAACCTATCACCAATCTGTGAAGTTTCCTTTTGAGGGAAGAGAAATCACTATTCATGGAGATCCTAAGCCTTGAAGCCAAGTTTTATAAGATCCCACAAATACCTAGAAATGATGAAGGACCTACACCATCAAGCTCATTTGTTGACCCATCATCTCTAGCCTCTACGTCAACACCACAAGTACCAATTGTGAAAAGCATACCTGATGTCAAAGTAGTAATCCAAGATGATGGTTGTGAAAGCTACAAAATATTGAAAGACACCTTTTTCTTAGGAGAGTTACCTATTTCTACTCAATCTCATGGGAAACCAACATCTAGCACCAAAGAACTAGAAACAATCAAGATGGAAGCTACTACCTTCACCAAATGGGGAGATCTAAATCAATAAGACATCAATGATCAAGATATCTCTAAAATCCTCTATCAAGATGAAAGACCAGTTCCTATTCTTCCCATGGAAGATGACAAAAAAGGTCTATACCTAATGTAGAGCATGGGGTATAACAAGAATGAGAAGCTAGGACAAAATGACAATGTTAACTAGAACCCATCGTTCCTGAGAAATGACTAAAAAATATTGGCTTAGATTGTACTACTAGCAAGGTCACACTTATTGGAAAAGCTATTGTTTCTAAATGAGTTGAGGTTTCCTCTTGGTCACCTACATCAAATGATCACTACCTTAGATAACTTTCGTCTTGATGTTGCTGACCTATTTGAGAACAACACCCTATTCATGATATCCATAACATCCTTTGTCTTAAATAACCAACCAACTGAAATATTCCTGGTATACCCGCAACTCATTGACATGCACCAACAAGGGCCACCAGTTCTAGATTTATTCAAAAATGATGAAGTGATCTCAAAATTCATGGGAATTTGAGACAACTTATCATGGGTAGATCACAAAGTAGGCTTTGAAATAGAGCTCAATGCATGGGAATACTATGGGGACATGATTGAATCCTTTAGTACAAAATAAATGAAAAGCAATTAACTTGCAAATCCTTGAGTGAAAACCACCTAGTGGCAATCTCTGGTCCCAAAATAGTAAAAAAAAAGGACACATTTGATGGTGAAAACCTCCTTGAGGCATCCAAGGATGAAGGATTCAATCTCCCCCTTAGTGCAATGCATCCAAAGAAGTTAGCAGTACCAGTGGAAAAGGCTACACCGGTCAATGTGGGAACAAAAGAACTTAAGATCACCTTCTACGTTGAATCTTTGTTAGAAGAAGAATAGAAGAACCTTGCAACATTCCTCAAAGAGTGAAGAGCTAAGTTTGCATGGTCATATATAGATATGCCAGGCCTTTATCCATAAGTGGTTATGCATCACTTAACAATTTATCCCAATGCCAAACTAGTCAAGCATAAATTAACAAAATGCACCCTTAGATAACACTCTTGGTTAAACTGGAACTACAAAAGCTTCTTGATGTTGGATTCATTCGACCAATAGATTATCCTAAGTGGGTTTCAAACCTGGTACTAGTCTCAAAACCCACTAGGGGCATCAGAATATGCACTGATTTCAGAGATCTAAACAAGGCATGTCCAAAGGATGATTTCCCTCTTCCAAACATTGATCTGATTGTGGATTTAACAATTGGGCATGAAATGTTGTCGCTTATGGATGGCTTTTCAGGTTACGACCAAATCATAATCACCAAAGAGGATCAACATAAAACTATTTTTACTTTTCCATGGGGAACCTACTGCTGGAATGCGATGCCATTTGGGTTGAAGAATGCAGGAGCTACATATCAAATATGAATGACCCTCATCTTTCATGACATGATCCATAAAATAGTTGAAGATTATGTGGATGATATTTTGGACAAATCAAAGAAGAGAAGTGAGCACGTACAAGTCTTAGGACCTATCTTTGATAGACTTGAAGAATACAAGGTATGACTAAATCCAAAAAAGTGTGTGATTGGGGTCACATCAAGGAAACTTCTTGGCTTCATCATTTCACAAAGAGGGATAGAAATTGATCCAACAAATGTAAAACCCATCCTAGACATGGAACTACCACAAACATTGAAATAGATGAGAGGATTACAAGGAAGGCTACATTCCATCAGAAGGTTCATAGCTCAACTATCAGATAAGACTCACCCCTTTTCACATCTTCTCCATAAAGGGATAACTAACAAATAGGATGAAAAATATGATAAAGCTTTCCAACAGATCAGGGACTATCTACTAACACCTCTAGTGCTCATGCCACCAATACTAAACAAGCCACTAATCTTGTACATCTCAGCAACACCAGCAACACTAGGAGCTCTTTTAGCACAACATGATGAAAACATAAAAGAAAGAACCATATATTACATCATTAGAACCTTGGTAGGATATGAGATGAACTATTCACCCATTGAGAAAGCATTCCTAGTAGTAGTTTTCACTTCACAAAAGTTTAGGAATTACATGTTGTCACACCAAATCAAGCTCATCACAAAGTTTGATCCATTAAAATATTTGTTATCCAAAGAAACCCTCACGAGATGAATGGCTAAATGGGTAATGATCTTGAGAGAGTTTGACATAGAGTATGTGGAGTGAAAGGAAATCAAAAAACAAGTGATCATGGACTAGCTAGCAGAAGCACCTATCTATGATGATAACCCTTTAATCTATGAGTTCCCTGATGAATCGGTGTTCCTTATTAATCTCACAGTTTAGTGGAAGATGTATTTTGATGGATCGTTCACCCAACATGGATTAGGAACCGACATTATTTTCATCACCCCCCAAGGTGATTGCATCCAAAAGTATTACATGCTATCATTCCCATGTACCAATAACATTGTTGAGTACAAAGCCTTGATCACAGGTCTTGGGATAGCAGTTCAGTGGCAGATAGAAGAAATGAAAGTCTCTGGAGACTCATAGCTAGTTATTAACCAAGTCAATGACAACTATCAAACCAAAGATGAAAAGCTTACTCCTTATAAGAAGATGGTAGAGAAT
This sequence comes from Sequoia sempervirens, assembly GCA_007258455.2. NCBI lineage: Eukaryota > Viridiplantae > Streptophyta > Pinopsida > Cupressales > Cupressaceae > Sequoia > Sequoia sempervirens. Next base: position 736,474,045 of record VDFB02270651.1, on the reverse strand, counting down.
CTCAAAGATATTTTTATAGACATAACTTTTGAGAAAATTCCTCACATGAACAATAGAGCAGCAGATGCCATGGAAACAATCAGATCACTACTAGATATGTTGAACAAAATTCTTTAATGTGAATTCCTGGTAGAACAACTTCTCGTACCAAATTTTGAAATCCCTGAATCTAAATTAGCGTGTCATTCTTGGTCCTAGATCTCCTTGGTACCATGACATATTTACTTACCTTAACAAAGGAACCCTTCCATCAAACATCACCTTGAACCTTAAGAAGACCTTTGTCAAAAAGGAATCTCGATTCATAATCCTAGGTGATACCCTTTATTATCGAAGCATCGAAGGGACATTACTATGATGTCTTAACCAAGAGGAAGCCTTAACTACCTTAACAAAAGTGCACGATGGCATATGTGGGTCCCATTCTAGTGGTATGACATTAGTTGAGAAACTATTGAGGACGGGGTACTATTGGCCAACCATGGAAAAAGAAGCTCATTAGTATGTATGAAACTGCATCTAGTGTCAACAACATGGGGATTTGATTCATGCTCCAACTCAAGAGTTACAACCAATGATTACACCATGGCCTTTTTTGTCGTGGGGACTTGACCTGATAGGAAAAATCACTCTAACCTCATCCAACGACCATAAGTTCATCATAATTGCCATCGAGTACTTTACTATGTGGATTGAATCCATTCCTATGGTCTACATAACAAGGAAGAAAATAGCCAAGTTTATCCTAAATTACCTAATTTTCTGTTATGGTATACCACAAACCCTCATCTTAGACAATGGAACCCCATTCAAGAATCAAGATGTGAAGGAGATTTTCAAAAGATTCAATATCCTACACTGATTCTCTACACTATACTATCCCCAAGGCAATGGCCAAGTAGATGCAACAAACAAAACTATCCTAAAAATCCTAATGAAAACAATCAATGAAGTTGGTTGTGACTAGCATCTGCAGCTAAATCTTGCTCTTTGGGCTTATCGATCTAGTATCCGCACACCTATAGGAGCAACCCCTTTCTCCCTAGTCTATGGATTAGAAGCCATCTTTCCTATTGAGGTTGAGCTCCCATCATTGCGATTGTCACTAAAGAATCTGATAACTGAGGAAGAGTATAGAGTGCCTCGACTGAATGAGCTAGAATTCTTGGATGAACGTTGTCTTGACGCCCTTAATAATTTGAAAGTGTATCAAATTTGACTGAAATAGAGCTATAAAAAGAGAATTAAATGTCAGTCATTCTAGGTAGGCAATCTCATCTTAAAGAAAAATCAGAAGAACCTTCCATATCAAGACAATAAAGGAAAGTTTGAGCCTAACTAGTTGGATCCCTTTGTCATCACAACAAGCTATAGATTAGGATCATACCAATTGTCAACCCCTGAAGGTGAACCCTTGCATAAGCCAATCAATAACTTGCATCTCAAAAAATTTTATGCCTAAACATGAAGGGTGTAAATCAGAAAATAAAAAAAAATCAAAAAATGAGAAAAAGGATTGAAAAAAGTAAAGAAAAAAAATCGTCCTCTAGTGAAAACCACTTTGGTGGCACTTTGGGCAAGTACCTTGGTGAAAACCTAGCAAACAAGAACCTCACGTAAATAAGGTGTCTCCATCTATTCTTTGGCTCTTTTGACCTATCATTATTTTCATTTTCATTCATTCCCCATCTGCATCCTTATCATGGCTTGTCACTGTAAGGTATCATGAACTCTTTGACACTACTTGGCATAATCTCAAGGTCATTTTGTCCTACCTTTATCAAAGTAGGCTAACATATCAAACTGGGAGAATTTTGTTATGCATCACAATTGGGTTCTTGTATATCTTGAAGTCATGGGAAATATTATTGGAAAACACCAAAAACATTCATAAAATATTATCCTAAAAATTTGAAAACATTTGCAAAATCTTGTAGAACGAAAATCCAAAAACATTCAAAAAATTGTAAAGGAAAAATCCAAAACATCTAGAAAACATAAAAAAACCTAAAAAGATCGAACATCTAAAAATTCAAAAATAGTGTCCTCTTGTTGAACTACATTGTCTCTGAGCTTGAACATAGGCAAGACCATCATTGATGTGCCCCCGAGACACCCTAGGTTAGTCCTTTAGAAGTTTGTTGTAATTTGTTGTTGTCTCTTGTCTGTTCATATATTTTTCTTGTGAAATGGGTCGAGTCAATTGAACTATGTTGTCTTTGATCTTGAACGTAGGAAAGACAATCATTAATTTCCCTCGAGACACCCTAGGTTAGTCCTTTAGCAATCCATTGTAATTAGCTATCGTCTCTTGTTTGTACATAGCATTATCCTATAAATGGGTCAAGTTAGTCAAACTATGTGGTCTCTACGTGTATAATATAGGCAAGGCTAATATTTGATCAGGCCTTGAGGCCCCTAGGATAGGTCTTTAGGTTAGGTTCTTGGTCAAAACTTGGAAACTCAGAAAACCCCTAAACATTTGTAAAACTCAAAAAATCCCAAAAACATCCAACTATTCAGAAAACACAAAAACAATGGAAAATGTTCAAAAATCCTAAAAAGCCTCAAATATTCAAAAAACCTTAAATAGCCTCATAAAACCTGAAAAATCCTAAAAATCCATATAAACTTTCAAAAAAACCAAAAAAACCTCAAAAAATTTCAAAATACCAAAAACATTGGAATATTCCAGAAAATCCAAAACCCATCCATCCTGTCTTGCTTTCACTTGCAATAAAAATTGACCAATGATAAATGATTGTCACCTTCATCCTTTGGTGAAACAAGTAGAAAGCAAGTATAGAAAGTCGTAAAGTGCAAACCTAAAAGTTGAAATCTAGAGTCTAAATCATAGGTAATATGTCAGTGAAGCTTATAGCAACGACTCATCTTAGCATCATTATCCCAACATCAAAAAACCCTCTAATCAACATGTCTGAGGATCTATCCTTCCTACGATGGACATCAATATTAGATATCACTTTATCTGAGCTTAAACTAGGTAGGAGCTATAGATAACATTGACTGTTTGTATTTGATATTTTCTTATGATTTATCTTAATGACCCATTCTGAGTACCTCTCATTGATGTCTATCTAAAATGATTTAGAGAGAAAGGAACGAGGCATTGATCATTATCTTTCATTTGCTGTGCTTGTGGATACTCTTGTAAAATAATCTTGGTGCATACTTGCTTAGTTGTGTGTAGGAAGGTCGTTTGGAGTATGTTGTTGACTATTGTGTATGCTTTGGTCCAATATGTTCTAAACTTCTAACTTGCATTCCAACAAATTTTCCATATGTCAAGGTGTGGACAAGAACTATCCTATCAGTTTGTCGAGTCAAAGTCCATTACACTAGATACAACACCGTCCCAGTTATCAATACCTTGATGCATTGTATCTATATGTTATATAAAACAATAAGGAACAATGGAAAATCCCAATCTTGAAGTGTGAGCATCCCATCCTGCATTCTTTTGCATTGCCTCATCACCATCTCTAATAAAGTCTTGATGGATCAAGGACTTGTTAGATCTTTTGAAGAAATCACCATTATTGACAATAATTCATTCTTTATTCTTCTATATTCTCTTCATGCAAACCCAGTGTCATGACACTCAAAAACATCATCAATGCATCCACCCTGTATCCAAAAACCATCAACATACGTGCATATCATAATCATATCATAATCATAGCATCCATCAGCATAATGACACATCTCATAATAATATCACATCATACATTTTGCATTATCATTTAAGTTGTAATGAATAATATAGATTTGTTATTCTAAGTAGTTTAAATCATTGCATATCATAAGCATTTGCATCCATACATTCATATGCATACATCATCATCATAAAACATGCATAGAAAATATACAAAAAGAAATGCATCCACCCATATCATATCTTGAAAAAGATAATGAAAAAGAATATAATATTGCATCCATCCATATCATGATCATCACATATCACATAGGAATATAATAAAAGGAATCCATACATGATCATATATAAGCATCCACACATCATCCATACATGAAATAAAGTCAACACATTAGAGCATGAATCATTTGTATTTGTATCATATATATATCAAAAAATGTGTCATGGTACAAAATCTGGATCAATGTATGTACATCGATCATAAGTACAATATCCACGAGGCTATCACAAAGGAGCATGGGGAAAAATCACAAAAATGTCTATACATCAAAAGGCTAGCCCCGGTGGCTACTACCCTCTCCAACTTTCTGCTCAGGCTAATCCTCTACTTGAGGGCATGCATTGCTTCACTTTGAAAAATTAGGCTGTCTCAATGCCTATGGTACATCTCGATGGTAGTGTTTCCTATAATATGTAGCCTTTGTAACAACGTCTCTATACAACCACACTGAAACTATTCGATCATGGGTAGATGTCATAAGGGTCTCAATCTATTGACATTAGGCCACCTCCTAATCTCTCTCACCTATTACTTCCTGAACTCTCTAAAATGATGTGTCTCTCTCGATTGTCACAACAACCACCTGTTGCTAAGCCTAGTCTCACTCAACAGTCAACACCAAAAACTGCTAACGAGCTTGGTCCTGCTCACCTGTCAAAGCTTGCACCTACTATTGCAATTGGTGTATCTGTACATCTCTACCATTCGGTGGTGGTGGTGGTGGTGGTACTGGCTACTATTGTACTGCTAGAGGCTACTGAGGAGGCTGATGTGCCACTAGAGGAACCCTTGGAACTTGTCCATCATGGCCATCCTGATCCCCTATCCTTTTTCCCTGACCCCTCTACTTTGTGGCGTCCCTCTAGGAGGAGCACCAGTAGGATCTATGAGTCACCTTAGAGGGACAAACCATGCATCATAAGTGGGAGTAGTATGAGGAATGGGTTGACTCTAATCATATGCCCAAGGCTAGGAAACCAACTAACATAAATTCTCAATGGCCTTTATTGTCAAAATCATTGATCCACAGGTGGGAAACTCTCTAGCAGATCATGCAAAAATGGCCCTGTAACCATCATTAGGCTTGTCCTAGACATTGCCAAACTGTCTGGCCACTTTGTAAGGAAGGTACCACTCAACCATGGCATGCTCTCGACCCTGCATATATCGGGTCTACAGGGAAAAGTAGAGTTACTGATATCATCAAACCAGGTTAGCATTTGAAGCCATGGCCGCCACTAGAACATGATCATATTGTCTATCACTTGTCGCCAGTATGGGATCCCAATCTATCATGTGTGCCTGAGTGTGATGACACCTTGATACCTCCAGACAATGGGATCATTTGGCTCTAGATATTCCATCTGTACAATGGGCCGAAGCACTGCAATAGGCTCCCATGCCCAAATATAAAGGAGGGTCACACTTGAACCAATAGCTCTCTCATCGCAATACACAAAATCATGCAAATCATGGTATAAAGGGGCCAACATCATGGGCTCCCATGCAAAAAGAGTCCTCATGTACAACATCCTCTACCAAGAAAAACCCCATCCTGGACTGAAGAATCGACCATGTCTATCTGGAGCCACCAAACCTAAAATGATGGCCACAACAATCAATCTGAACATCAACATGTGACGCTTGTATGTTTCTAAATCTATCTGAGAGGTGACCAATACAATCTAGTCCATATCCATCACCTCTAAGCAGACATCCAATCAACATTAGGATCATAGATCACACGATCATTGTGGATAGGCAACTACAATATCCACCACATATCCTCCAAGGTCACTATCGCCTCTCTCGTTAGAAGGTGGAAGGGCGATATCTTGCTATGCCATCTCTCACACAATGTTGTCATCATAGCCAAATGTGTCCTCACAATAGGTGCATAGGCGATATACCACAATCTGATCTCTCCTAGGTGCTCCTAGTGCAACTCTAAAAGATCACCCAACCTCTCTAGTACTATGGGCCTATGCTCTCTCGACATCAATGGTGGGAAGGCCTCCTGCACCCACGAAGTGCACAATGTTAGGAAATCATCAAAATTTGAAGTTATTTTGAATTTATGGCTTGGAAATCACAAATGCATCGCTATATTCAAAATCTAAACAGCGACAGCCAATGCATTTCACAATTCAAATTGAAAAATGCATCGCCATACAAGATGGCATCACGATATAGAATTTGGCCTAACCTAACCCTAACTTTCAAATCAGAAAGTGTGTCACCATATACGACTGCATCACCATTTAAAATTTGAAACCCTAAAATCAAATCTAGAAAAACGTCGCCGTAGACATATGCGTCACTATATATCATTTGGGCGTCACTAATTGAAGTTTGGGAATTGCTATATGGCGACGCCCCCAAATTCTAAATTCTAATGCCTAATAAATGCATTGAAATTTCAAATTTCAAATTAGGTTTCAAATCACATACTGGTGGTCCTACGCCTAGAAGTTGCTAGAACTCATGAACTTGATCAGAAATGTGTTGGGGAAGCTCATGGTGTGCCATTTCGTCAAAGGGTCAGAGCTCAAATTGCAAGAAATTCTTAAGTGTGAATGCACAAATGAATTGAAAATGACCCCTCTTAGACTATTTTAGCTAGAAAATTAGGGTTTTTTGCCCTAATTTAACCTTTTTAATGGGGTTTATTATTATTTTCATCACTTTTTCCAATATGGACCTAATTTTGCATTGTTTGTTGCATTTTTGGATTATTCTTGCATCCTAGAACTTTTTTGGACCCTTGGGGCAGCTTTTGAACCTTTATCAAGAAATCAACGCAAAATTCAAAATTTCTGCCCGATTTCTTGAGGGGAAGGGAGTCAGTTTTATCCTTCCATTGGGGAGTCTATAAAATCATTTTTTTTTATTTTTATTTTTGGTAGCATTTTTAATCCAAAAAGCGTTGTTCTTTGAACCGAAGCAGTAGGTACCTCACTTCAAAGAGGGGAAAAATGTAGACACTGAAAAATGTCCTGATCGATGTCATATACTCAAAATAGATTTATTAACATCATTTCCTCTTTATCCATCCACTTTTTGCTTAATTGATTTGATTATCCTAGCTAATTAATTAATTGCATCATTTTTCGTCATTTGGCCTAATTTATTAAATTGGGTTAATTCACCTCTTTTCGCGCTAGCACTTCATCTAATTAAATTAAATAAACCAAAATATTTAATTTAATATCCCGAGTCATCTTATTTAATTAAATAACCCTAAGTCATTTAATTAAATATCATTTCATCACCCCTCCCCTATTTATTAAATCATCAAATTTAATAAATATCTTCTAATTCTTATAATTCCCTAATTGCATAAATTAAACCTTGTTTAATTAGCAATTAAACTAATTTTCTTCTAATCAAAGGGAATATTCTTTATCCTTTTTGCACAATTAAAACTTTGTTTTAATTTGCAAATTAACCTTTTTCCTCACCCTAATGGAATATTCTAAGGAAAATTATCTCTCCTTCGATCAACTCACTTAGCTTCAAAAACAAATTAACCCTTCAACCTCCTAAACAAGTTACCTTTGACCTGTGTGAGTAGGTCAAAAGTGTGTTTGTTGGAGGTAATTATGAGCCTTTGATTAACTTTCATCATTTATTTTCATCCATTCATGAGAATCCATGATCCATGCCTCTCATCTCCTTCATCCTGAACCGTTGATTAAGATTTTTGATTTCAACCATCCATTCCTCATTTGCTCTCGTGTAAATATATCACTATTTAGAGACAAATGGATCAATCTTTTATTGCAAACTTATGTTGTTAAATTTACTCACATCCATACTCTCAATTTGCACACATTTAGCTTATTTTTAATTTGTTTTAGCTGCATAATAGCTTAGAGCATCCATTAATGTCTTTCATGCATCCATCTTAGTTTGTAAATAAATTTGGTTTTTCATCTT
>VDFB02270651.1:736431786-736466050 GCA_007258455.2 Sequoia sempervirens | reverse complement strand
GACTTCTGCTCTGGAATAGCTAAGATATCCCAAAGAAATACATTATCAAAGGCTTTCTTCAATTGTTCCACCACATTTAATAGTGATGGATTAAAATACTTATGCTCCTTAGACCTTGTTATAAAAATCTCCTTGCATGGTTGAGATTGTTGTGCAATTGCAGAGGTACTAGGAGCTTGGTCAGGAACAGTTTTGGGTTGTTGAGCGACCAGGTCACCTGGGAATCTCCTCTTTGAGTGAGTTTTATAATTTAATTTCACTTGTGAAGCCTTGAATGTGGAAACATCATTTGTAAACACTACCTCTTCTTCTTCCATCCATGAAAGGAGTGCATGATCGGAAGCTATATCTATTTCTTGCTCCAAGGACATTCCTTGCATTTGAGCAGTGAGTACCACATTTTCCATTTGTGGAGAGGCATATACATAACCTCCTGAATTTGATAGGATGTCTTAACTGCACTGTTCTGCCACTCTTTGTTGTAGATTTCCACGTGAGCAATTTCAAGGAATATCTGCTTCATTGCAGGGGAAGCACCAAGGATTTATATCATCAATGAGATTATTTTTCCCCGCTACCACCTCTCTATTCAAACTTGGGTGAACGTTTTATAGTGGAGTAGGTACCGACACTATCTGATTATTGTTTTGAGTATGCAGATTTGTGTGGGCACCTCCTTGGAACTAGTTTTTCTGGTAGGAGGATCTTCTACCTTGGTAATTCTAGAAAGTTGGCTTTGTTTGTGTAGACTATTGTTGCTTGATATTAGTTATTTCATTTGAGAAGTTCCACAACAACTCCTTGATGTTTCTCATCTCATCCTTTGAAGGATTAGATGTAGAAGCAACGTTTTGTGGAATGCTTAGATATGTGTACATAGATTGGGGGAGGAGAAAACGCACTGGTAGAAGCTATCTCCTAGGCAGGGGCTGACAACTCTATAAATATAGGCATAATGGGCCAAGGTGATAACTTTCTAGCATCAATCAAATTATTCTCTACCTTAATGATGATGTTATAAGCATCCAACAAGGTGTTCCTACCAAGGTAATGGATCATCACCGAAATGTCAGCATTGAGAGATTTTAGATAAAACATGAATGCCAAATCGGCAGGTGGATGGATAGCTATTTGGATCATTGGAAAAGTTGTGTGAAACCTAGCATTGAAGTCAGTCATGGCCTCATCAGGGGCACACTTTATGGTCACCAGCTACTGGAATAGCGAAGACCGATCTCAATTATTTGAAAACTGCTCGTAAAAAGGATCTCCGAGTTGATCCCAAGTGCTAATGGTATTAGCTTCTAGAGTGTAGTACCAATCTAGTGCCTTGCCTTTGAAAGAGGATGCAAGCAACCTTAGTGCTACATTTTGATCAACTACCCTATGCACCAAACACACATCTGCTACATCTTACAGATGGTCAGATGGTGTTTTTGAGCCTTCCTTAGTGAATTTCGGTAAAGCTTTTAAAGAAGAAATAGGAACATGACCCCACATGAATAGTGATATTGGTGCTATGAGAGGGCTTCTGATGTCCCATCCTATAAAATTTTAGTTAGCCATCAGTAACAAGACCGGTGGAGGGGTTTGTACATTTACTGGACAAGCTCTTTTTTGTACTATTACCAGTGGTGGCACTAGCAGGCCAGGGTTATTCACTATTTGGGATCTAGTAACAAGTTTATGGATCATACAACTATTTTAAATTTAGATACATTCAAACAAATTCCCACCGTGTGTGCCATAAAAAAACTATTGATGCCTAAAATTTCTAGACATACAGCCTTATGGGAAACTCAGTTCATGGGGGGACCAATTGTGCTAAACTGAGTAGCCTTCGGGTTTTAAAGAATCTGACTCTTCATGTATTGGGGGGTTGGAAAGGGAAAAGGAAGTAGATATATAAAAATAAAATCTAACCTAAGGAAATGTGCTAAGATTTAAGTAAATAGGCACAATAAATCTTCCTTTCAGATGAGATTTGAAGGCTCGTTCAACAATCTGCATTCCAAAAAATAACAAAGTATAAATGAAAATACCAAGAAGTCAATAAAATAACATAATATAACTTTCATATGCATTCACTGAACATGAAGAGTTCAAGACATGATTTGAACAATAAATTTATATTGAGATTATAGAAGTTTTGCAAACAAACTACTTAGTACAACAAAACTAGCATAGTATAAATTTTTATCAATTGTATAAGAAACAGAGAGGCCAAATAGATTGGAATAGTTTTTTAGTATTAATACAATAAACTAGAAAATAGTACAAAGGTTGAGAGTATTTTTTTCTTTTTCATGTGTATTTTCAAACCCTTTTTTAGAGAGTCAAAGTGGCATATATAGATCTTTCCACCACATGAAAGCCAATAACATAGAATATTTCTGAGGCACAGGCCGTGTTGCTCATAGCAATGATTCTTCATAATTGAAAAAGGAATTTTGTTCCCTTGAACCAAGTGTACCCTCCCGCAAATGATGAATGTGGTCTAAAAGTGAAAGAAACAAAAATCTCCTAAAGACATGTGTCAACTGCCTAGAGAGTTGGTTAGGACATGTGGCATAGAGGCGGGGCTTCCCATTCATTCATCCTTCTCTTGTGACCATGATTTTTGTGGAGGTGACACGTGGTGTAATCTGCGCTCAAAGCTTTGACTGCGGGGTCTACCAGAAAGGTTCCCACGACAGGATGCAACATGGCACATAGACAGAGCTCAAAGGTGAAACAAAGGAGAGATAATCCTCAAAGGCATGTGTTTTAGACACGTGGAAAAAGGGTGGAGCTCAGAGGAGAAGCAAGGAAATAAAACTTTCAAAGGAACGCGTGGCTAACACTTGGAACAAGTGGATGAAGGCACCACAAAAAGGAGCCCAGAAATATGCAAACATATGAAGCATGAGATGGGGCTGATGCACAACCAAAAATATCAACCCGGAGGGAGCTTTAAGGATTTTTAAATCCATAGGAAGCAAGCAGGTAGTAGAGTAACATAAGGAACAAATAATTCATCACTCTTACACAAAATGCATCTATTTGAGATTTGAAATATACTTTCCTTAAGTTTTCCTGAGTGAGAATCCTGTTGTGCCAAGCTATACACCAAAATAAATTATTTTTTGGAGTTAGCTATCTATTCCATACTTGTTTCCATGACTTGTCCTAAATCCCTTGCATTGAAAACAAATCTTAGGTAGTCTTGACAAAGCAGTTACCCTTGCTCTCCTTAGTCTAATAAAAATCATCCTCTAGATTTGAGATGGGAATTCTAGTATTAGTATGTTGTTATGTTCATGTTTGGTTGAAAATAATTAGTTTTTATACATGTTTATTTCAAAAAAAATTATGGTTGTGTATTGTTTGGTTGTACAAATTTGGGGCATTAAATATACAATGGAAAATATTAAAAAACACACAAGTTCAACTAGTAGAAAGGGACATGGGTCCCATCAATTATGCCATAAATGTGTACAATCAAAAGTAACACTAAATTAGTAACCTAAATCAATGTAAATTACTAAATCATGAGAAATAACAAATACCCAAGAGTAGGCTATTAGAAAATGAAAACCACATAATTATCAAATGAAAATCCATATTAATCTCTTAGTTGCACTATGAAAGTGGTTTTTCCAACTGATTAAAGATGTTTATTCTCAATTTCAGTAACATAATATTGTATTTAATAACATGATTGATAATTCCTTGGATGACCTCCATTTTATAAATTTTTAGAGAATTAGATGGGTGGAAAGGTGGCAAGATGGTAGAAACTCAACTATATACTTATGTACCACTTTTCATCTGCATGCAAGTGTTGTTGGTGTAAATAGGAGAGGTCATATTTACATGTTAAGTCCACTTAGGTCCTAGTTTCTTTTTCTAGAAGTCTTAGTTGTCTAGATAATATCTTATCATATCTTATCTAGTTAACTTTTATTTAATTCTTGTGTCCTACCTAATTTAATGTTTTTTGAGGTAGTTATCTCATTGTTCATGATTAAGACACATGCTAAGATCTTGTCTCATCCTATATCACAAATTGTCTTTATAAGAAAGGCATCATATGTACATCAACTATTCAATCTAGAAATATTGCATCCATAATAATAGAATGATATTTCAACCATTTCTCTCTTGGGGAAGTTACATGTTGTCTTACAAGTGATCTTGGGGTGTTGAGAAGTTCACCATTAAATCTTATATAGTATCAAAGCTTCAATGTTGTAGACTTCTTCCCATATATAAGCGACCAATCTTGGCTTGAATATATATTTGGGTGTGATTGGAGGTTTCGAAGACCTCATTGTTTAATCCAAGGCATTATATAAAGTTAGGTGTGCCTATTGTTTCATCAAATTTTGTTATATTTTGATTGATCTACAAGGGTTTCAAGTTGAAGGTTTGCTGCTAGATCTAGCAAGGAGCTACCACTTTGGAGTATTTTGGGTCAAATATGACCCTTCCATTGCACTCAAAAGTAACAAAATATCTTATTTTCATATATAATACTTCATTTTTAGAATCAAATTTTTTTGGTGATTTTAAATTTTTGGTCGACTATCTTAAATTTCACATACAAACAACCATCATAAAATACTGTATTAAATTTGACAATCAAATTATCTTAAATTTGATGGTTAAATGACCATCATTTATTCATATTTCATGACCAAATGACTATCAGGAGGTCTCTCCAATCTACCCCCTCTCCATCAATAGTTTTGAATTTGTAGTTCGACTTCAAATGGTCATAACTCAATCATATAGACTCCTATTTTTGATATTTTTTTTAATTTGGGGTAGAATTTTATGCTCTTTATAGTGGTTCAATGGTTTTTTTTATTTTGGTGCTTATTTTTTCTAGAAAATATAGATTCTCGCAAGTGTTGCTAAGTTTTTCTTGTTTTGGGAACTTTTAGGGCTGCGTTCTTGCTCCTATGGTAATATTTTTGGGTGAATTTTTTTTAAGTGCATATTTTTTTGTGTAATTTGTATTGGTATGATCAAATTTCTCCCTTCTTTAAAAAAAATTTACTTTGATCGTGTAACCAAATTTGTCATCTGTAAGCACTAAGATCAAGTCCACTTCATTGATTTTGGCAAGTGGCACATGTAATCGTACTAAGTATGAAGTGTCAACCTAATATATTGGTGGAGGTTTCTTTTTTGAGTAATTTGGGGGGAGGGGTAATATTATGATTTTATTGGCTAATGGCTCTTAATTGGTCTATTGAGTGATTAAAGTTGAGTTTAACACATGGGTATTGTTAATAGGTTATAGGGCAGAGAGTAAAAAATATTACAACCCACTACAAAGGACTTGCAAAAATTCAAGCTAACAAGGAATATATACTAAGGGGTACCATATATGGGTCATGTCTCTATAAGAGACTAAGCGCTATTGTATGTATGTAATAGATAATAAATTAGAAATATATCAAATAAGAGATGAATAGAGAAAAATACTAATATAGCACAAATGCTAATACTTGCTAATGTAATGGTTGTTTGAATATATATAAGGAGTTATAAGGATTCAATGGATATATGAGTTATGAATGATTGTTATTTGTGGTTGAGTTATATATGATTGGTCGTTAGCTATAGATTCTTACTGCAATTACTCTCTCCTATCAATGTACCCTCTAGGGTATAAACTGACTACATAAGGGATATTAGGGTACAAATCTCTAGACTGTAATTTACTAAATATTTTTGCTAACATTGGTTCTATTTTCGGGACCCTAGAAAGGATAGTGAAGAAAATATAGAGTAAAATAATAGATCATTACCGATAGAAAAGAAGATAACAATAAAAAAGAGAAAAAAACTATAGACACCACTCTTAAGTACTACCTCTATGAGAGTGGGGTAGGCATTTAAGGGATGAAAAATGGAAAAGGGGAGAGGAATCTGAAATGATTCCTGAAAAATGTAACTGTTCAAAATTTTAAACTACCCATGGGATATATAAGGATTAATGAAAATCTAGACTAGCCACACTCATGGAAAAATGAGACAACAAAAGAAAAGTTGAGAGTGTTGAAAGTATTAAGTTGGAAATAGATATGAACACAAAAGAAAGAAGGTTGAAAAAAAATCAGGAATGATAGGAAAGATACTACAAAAGAATGAAAGAAGTAGAAAATAATAAAAGATAATAGGACTTAAAGTTAGTCAAAGAAAATACAAGTAGAGATGTTGAGTACATCATTGAGGGTGTCGTTGAGCGTGTCATTGGGGATATTGCTAAAGAAGAAGAGTGCACCATTATGGGTGCAACCAAAGAGTGTAAAGAAAGGATGCAACAACTAAGTTCTAGCATGGTAAAAATAAACCAAATTATACAAAACATATAAAGAGAAATATAAGATTATGGAATCCCTAGAAAGGATCTACAACAAGCAGTGGTAAGAATTCTGACACCACCCCTCACTAGAACACCAATTGCTTATCCATACTAGATATTTAATCAATTAAGGATAAATAAGAATTGGTTACTAATAGGAACCCCCTTACAAAATCTTAATAATATAATAGTTGATGTCGATTACTTGGATGAGTTAGTAAATAAGAGTGTTTTGAGAATAAGAGGAGAAACTATGGTAGAAAATAAAGAGGATTTCATGTGTTGAACAAATTCTAATAAAGTGACACCATCAACTAATCAAATGACACTTACTAAAAAACAAACATCTTCATGGATGAAAAGGAAGTTTAAAAATTTATAACCCCCAGACCAAGAGTCATCATTAATGCCATTAAAACAAAGAATATTTTTAGTAAAATTAGAAGACACCTTAAGCGAGAAAGATATAGGAGAATGGGAAGGAGAAGAGAATAACATAGGAAATCTAGGGACATATCAGTTTGACATAGGATGTACAGACAGTGAAGAACAAGTATATGAATAATCCTAGGAAGTTACCTCTTTTTTGAAAAGATTAAAATGAAGTAGTGAAGCATGTCTTTATCCTATAATCTACATGGCAAAGATAAAAAATAATAAGAGACAATACAAAACTATTTGATTTTATTGAATCAATTTAGAGAGATACCCTAAAATGGTACCAAAAAAACTACCCTAATAATGAAAAAGAATGGGAGATAGTGAAACTAGACTTCTTAACCAACTTTGGTACTCCAAAACTATTTATAGGAGCCAACAAACTCCAAGAAATTACACAAAATGAGGATAAAACCATAAAGGAATTCAACAAGAGAATTAAAGAAGTTACTAGGAGATTAGAATAACCATTGATCAAAAAAAATAAAAGATTGAATGGTTCATCTTTGGTGTAATACAGGAAATTAGAATAGCCCTATATAGGAAACAATTTGATACCTGCTCAGAACTTGTTACTTTGGTATGCCATATTGAAAAGCAATCCTAGTGGAAACAAGAAAGAGAAAAGGAGAACAAGGAAATGGAGAAATTAAAATTAGGGATAAAACAATTAAGACTTCGACAAGACCTTATGGAAAATCAAGATATGTTTGCACCAAGAACCAATATCTGGTGTAAATATTATGGAAGAGGACACATAAGAAATGAATTTTTGAAGGAAATTGGAGTAAATAAAGCTAATGTACTTGTTTGTGTTTTTTCTTGCAACCCCCAATCCTAAGGAAAATCACAATGCCTAAACCAAGGGATCAACAAATTAAGACAAAGGTCTTGCACTATCAACACATTAGGGACAAGAAAGGCAAATGAAAAAGGCTATAATCATCCTTCTGCACTTTGAGCTCCACAAAACCTATGAGGGTGAAATCCTATTCAAATATCTACACATAATAAGACTTGCACTAGAAAACACATTGCAGATTTCTAACAGGTGGATGGTTCTCAGATAAATGTATAAAGGGTGTTATACATTTAATTACATTTAGACATGATCCCCTTGCACCTTGAATAAACATTCAGAACAAATAAGTTAAGAGAAATATTCATCTTAGATACACAAATGAGATACAAATAGATCATTCCCAAGCATAACCCCTATGTTCTTTAATCTCCATGAAGATACAAAAAACTAGAAATAAGTTAAACCTAAAAGTGGAAAAGATTCATTAAGTTTTTCAATGGTGATTCCTTCCAGGGTTTACACAAAATAAATACACTAGACCAATGCCTTTTCCATAACAAATTCAGAGTGAAGTAACCTATATGGTAATAGCGTAAGCACAAAACCAGTGACCTTTAAATCATTATTGCCTTACAATAATGAAGTCTCATTAGGAAATATCTACAACATTCTTATAGATCCATGAATGTAACACAATATATTCAGCATTTGACTAAAAGCAGCCTTTAACCTATTCTTTGAAAAAAATACATCAATCCAAACACTTATTGTAGCAAATGTGCGACAAAAACCATTATAATCTTTCATTAATTTGATTGAAAATATAATGCATACATTTTAGAGAGATTACAATATAACAAAGTTCATCATAATCTGCAAACTAATTTGCTTGCAATTACAAATTGGATTGCAACATTGAACCCTAAAATTTTAAGAAATCCTAATCTAGAGACAACCCTGTGCAAAATTACAATATCCCAAGATTTGTAGAAAACTGGAACCCCCACAAATGAGATAGAAATTACAATATAAAGAAGAGGATAAACTTTGATTGAATCTCTATCTGACACTTGTCACTAATTGAACCCCCAAATTTGGCATTTTGGAATATGCCATTTTACCCTAATCTCTCTCCTCTTTTGTCTTTATTCATGCCACTAAAAAATTTTGCATACTCTTGTGTTTGCATATCTCATGCAACTCTTTTACTAGTGTGTGAAAACACATTTACTAGCTTCATTTTCACCTACAAGTTAAAATTTTCACTTTTGGGTAAAAACCTATTCACCAGCAATTAAAAAGTTCCTTTCAACTTGTATTTCAACCTTGCAAATTAATCTACAGAGCCTTCATTTCAACCTTTGTTTCCCTGCAATTAATCTAACATTTATTTTAATCTTCATTTGGTTTGACATTTTTTCAAACAAGTGG
This sequence comes from Sequoia sempervirens, assembly GCA_007258455.2. Taxonomy (NCBI): domain Eukaryota; kingdom Viridiplantae; phylum Streptophyta; class Pinopsida; order Cupressales; family Cupressaceae; genus Sequoia; species Sequoia sempervirens. The sequence goes on along the minus strand of VDFB02270651.1, from coordinate 736,457,021 downwards.
TGTGTAATCCTTTACGTGTTCATTATTTCTGTCTGCAACCATCTCACTCCCATGGTGACTTGTTTTACCTTGAAAATCCAAGCATTTTACATGCATAAAAACATACCATAACTATATATTTAATTGCACTTTTCCCTCAAGTTTTCTTAGTAAATCAAGTGCAGGCCATTTTCAATGTATACTGAGCATTCCTAATACTTCAAAAGTGAACTTATCATTTTTTTATTTTTCTCCCATGGCACAAGAAATACTCAGAGCAAGTTGTGGAAGGTGAGAAATTCCAATTTTAGCTTGTAAAAGGACCCAAAAGGAAAAAAAACTCGTACATGAATGCTCCTTACTTTATCTATTTTGAAACATTGTGCAAGCTAAAATGAAAGCAACTAGCTCAAAGAATGACACACAAAAAAGTTACATGTTGTGAGAAAGAGATGTAGGTGTTTTTGAGCTCACAAGCACTGAGAAAATGCATAAATCATCACTAAAATTGCTGCCCAAACATGGGGAATGCTTGAGGAATCCTTTTGTAAGATGAAACATTATTTTTCAAGCTCATAGAGCTCCCAAAAGCCTCCATAATGACTTTGCAGATTTTTTATAAAGTTCCATTGCAATTATTTTAACCTCACACATATTACCCACACCTCTCCTCGCTTCCCCGCTCATATTTGTTGATGGCAGCAATATTGCCGCATACAATTTAAAACTTTAGGAATTCATTCCAAAATATTAACCTACCATTGAGAGAAGCAATAAAGCCACTTTACATATATATTAACCCCTACAAGCTTTGCTTGCTTCTCAGCAAGCGTTTGCTACCGTCAGCTTTCACTGTCGTGGGCTAGCGAGAAAACAATATTTGTAAATTCAACTTTATAAAGTTTTAATAAATATTAAAACATTGCCCTGAAAGATGCCAATTAACCTACATTTCACTTTTAAAAGTATTTAAAAGTATTTTAAATATTTTAAATATTTTAAACATTTACATTTCAAACTTTAGGAAATATGCTAATTTTTAATTTCACTTGCCGCCCAAATGATGAAAATTCATAACACATAAATGTGAACCCTTGGAGCCATGATTTTTAACGAACGACCATAATCAATTATTTAAAACATGGGTTTTACATCAGATTTTTCCTAGAAATCAAAATTTAGGTACCTCCTTTATAAACTAGCCTGTCGAACGTGTTCGCCACAACCATAATACATTAAAATAATGTATCAAATGGCCTCCATTTTTTATGAAAATGAAACTAAAGACTTTTTAAATTAAAACAAGAAATGGGTTGCCTTCAAATTGTGATATTTGCAACTTTTTAGAACACAAAATTTAGCCCAATCGTAGTAAAAAAAACATGAAATAGCATATAAAAACTCATCTAGGAAGCCGAAAATAAATAGTATTAAAACCATATATACCAAAAAAAAATTCTACCATATGGATTTACAAGATGACCCCTGAGTTCTAAAATTTTAATTGACAAAGATGGGCTCCAAGGTAGATTTAGCAATATGCCGACCTAACCTCTGTCAACACATTGAAAAGACAGGCACTTCAAATTTGTAAAATTTGAAGGTGTCATTAGTGGCTCATGTTCATGGATGCATGCTCCTTGTGGGAATGGAGAGATTCTATATCTTTGGGGAGTAGACCAAGTGTCTTATCCATTGGGTGCTCTAGAACCTCTCCTTTATGTTGCATTGAAACCATTCTTTCAAAATTCATTTGGTGGCCCCAAGCCCCCAAAAATGAAGTACCATTCCTTACCTCTATAAAATACTCTATTCTTTGTTGCATGCACTAGGTCAAGTTTGAAAACACTACCATTGTATACCTGAGAACCAACATCAACACTGGCATGCTTAACCATATCATTGGGCTTTTCAATGCCACCATTAATTCTATCAATCTAGAATTTGCAATCAGACACTAACTGAAGTATACCAACATCTGAAATGCATATATCACACCAATCAGATAAATCAAACTTACAATTGGTGTAATACCTATCATCAACAAGAATATTTTCATTGTCATACACAACCACTTTCTTATCAAATTGAACTGAAAAGTTAAAAAGTTCATACTATGCATGAAAATAATCATTATGAGAGTTTTTCTCATCATTTATCTGTACATCAAATCTGAAACCCTCATAGTCATTAGGCTCAATAAAAATATTGTGCCCCACATATGGTATGTAATCCTCTTGTGTAGTAAACAGAGAATGTTCCCACATATGTATCTCCTTCAACTGAATTGCATCACAAGAAATTTTATCTCCATTTGAAGAACACAACTCAGTCATATTATTATATGACCCAATGATCTAAAAAAAAGATTTATTAGTATCAATAATATCACCATCTACATTCAAATCATGGCATTCAGAAAAAACATCAACATCCAATGAATAAACAATGCTTTCCATCTCAGGTTCAAAAATAAGGTCATGTGCATTCTTCATAACATGACACAATCCTATGTTAAATGTCTCAAATGAAGGCTCAAATAATTCAATACTTTTTTCTACAAAAAATCCCTCACAGTGACTGTTCAAAACACACTCATTGTTGCAATGAGTAACATAGTTGATATTACCTTCCACAATGTCAATAGGAACATCTTAATCATTTTGAATGTCAAAATTTTCAAAACTAATAGGGTCAACATACTTCATGTCCATCATCAACATCTTTATCATAATTCATGTGCAAACCTGAACTACATTCCAGACATTCATCATATGAAATTTGTTCATTCACTTGTGAATAAATGACTTCTTCAACATTCATATCATTGCATTCTTTATGTGAAGAAAACACCTCTATGTCATCCTCATAGAAGCATTCACAATCCATAGAACCATAATCAGGCTCAATCTCATCATGATCTTCATCACAAGAAAATTCATCACTACATAAACTATGCTTAGAATCTTTAGAAAGAATGCTTAAAATTTTGTGTTCAATATCATGACCACTTATTTTCAATGAGATATTTGCAAAACTTGCACTATTGTCAAAGATCAAAACATGACATGGAATGGCATCATGCATCACTTTTACTTCTTCATTAACCAAGATATTACAAGGAGTAATTTAATGCATATGTATTTTGTCATCATACCATGTATCTTTATCTTCATCACTATTGTATTGATTTGCATATGTGCTTCTTGTGAGCAGATTACAATCATTATACTCATTTAGACAAGATGGATGTTCATTTTCTAATATATTCTTTTCATTAATGTGCATCATGTTCTAATTTTTCTCACATTTAATAATATGAGAGTTGCTATCAACATTCTAGGACATGAAACTCCTCTCATGATCACATCTATCTTTCTCAATAATCCCTATCCAATTAAAAAAACCAATCAAGATTATCAGGATTCAACTCTTTTGGCAAGGTAATTAGCCCTAGCTCATATATTTCACAAAATAAATCAATGCACATTGAATCTTCTAGCCTAGAATTTTTGGGTACATTCAACAAGGCATTCAAAAACCTTGCAAAAAAATCATACGGTGATTCTCCCTTGTTACTCTTCATGTCAGATGAATCTTGAACCAAAGACATTTGATCAACATTGCTTAAATTTTGTTGGTGTTCAACTTCAAGTTCACTATGATTTGTATATTGCAATGATGGACAAATCTGAACAGTGGAAGTATTATGATCTTGACAATCATTTCTATTTTCTAATCCATGAATTCCATTTGCATGAGGTGTGCTAGGATAACCAACACTTACAACCATGTATCCATTCATCATTGAATATTTTGAGTTGTTTTTAAAATGCATGGAAATTTGATATGCATGATGAAGTGTTTAAGGGGCTTTATCTCTTAACAGATAGATCATTTCTTCATCAAATGCACCAAGGTAAATAAACAAGCACAATGCATCATTTGTCTTGTACTTTCAGGAATGTCACTAATTTTTTTGCAAATATGAGATTGAAAGTAAGAACCAACTCATCTTCTTCCTTCTCGATATTCATAAGTTTTTGTCTCACTAAACTTGGATTAATTCTTTCACCAAACTATTCTCTGAATGCTTCCATGAACTCATTCCAAAGAGATAGAACACACTAACAAATATGAAAACCAATCTTTGGAATCTTCCTTCAGAGACTGAACAAAGAACTTCATGACAACATCTTCATGACCCATCTCATAATCTCCCATCAAGTCCATGAATGTTTGCAAATGTCTACATGTTGATTCTGAGATTTTTCATTTGAAATTTGGCAAGTGTTCACTAACTTCATTAAGAACAGGGTTTAAGAAACATTGAATACCACTAAAATTTGTGGCTCTATATCTTTCAATAGATAAATTTCTTTGATGACATGACAAGGGTTGCACACTTTTCATTTTTAAATATGACACCCCACAGGGATATACAGGTGGATGCCACATTTTCTTACACCTTTTGCAAACTTCCTACATCAACTCTACAATTGATAATTCACTTCCCTATTTCTTTCTTTCATCATGACCTTAAAATATTGCAATACATAATCCAAAAGCATCTACACCTAAGATCTCTTTAGCGGGCATATTAAAGAGCAAGCATACTTCTTCAACATAATACACAGGCCCTGTAAATTATAACTTAAAAGTATGTAAAATTATCACTATTATTTCCCTTTCTTAGTGCTTAGTTTCACTCAATAGGGTACCAAAGCTTTTCAAGAATTTCAAATATGGTTTTCATACACAAGCTTATCCTTCTTTAAAACCAAAATATGAAAAATACCTAGATATGTTGTATTTGCTGCAAATTTTTCTTCCTAACTTGAAATATTTATAGATCTGAAACATTCTTTATAATTTCATCAAGTTCTTTTCACAGAGTCACCACCTCTCTTCTTAGAGGACTAAAATTCAAACAATATGAAGCTCTTTCAAAGATGAATTTCATTATGGGTCTCCTCCAATAGTAGACTCAAACATAAATTATTTTAAATATGCTGCAACAAAACCTCTTCTAGGTCTAAAAAATTTAATATCTGAACCAGATGTTCAGATTCATCAAATGCTTGACTCTTTCCAAATGGACACTCTTCTAATCTCCCTAGCAAAGTCACCAATCTTCTTGTGTTTTTTCTTCCAACCTCCAATCCTAACAAAAATCACAATGCCCAAACCAAGGGATCAAGAGGTTAAGACAAAGGTCTTGCACTATCAACACATCAAGGAAAAGAAAGGCCAACGAACAAGGCTATAATCATCCTTCTGCACTTTGAGCTCCACAAAACTTATGAGGTTGTTCCTATTCAAAGATCTGCACATATAATAAGACTTGCGCTAGAAAACTCATTGCAAATTTCTAACATGTGGATGGTTCTCAAATAAATGTATAAAGGGTGTTATACATTTAATTACATTTAGACATGATCCCCTTGCACCTTGAATAAACATTGAGAACAAATAATTTAAGAGAAATCTTCATCTCATATACACAAATGAGTTTCATCTCATATACACAAATGAGTTATAACTAGATCATTCCCAAGCATAACCCCTATATTCTTTAATCCCCATGAAGATACAAAAAAATAGAAATAAGTTAAACCTAAAAATGGAAAAGATTCATTAATTTTTTCAATGGAGATTCCTTCTAGGGTTTGCACAAAATAAATAAACTAGATCAGTGCCTTGTCCATAATAGAGTCAGAGTGAAGTAACCTATCTAGTAATAGCATAAACACAAAACTAGTGACTGTTAAATTATTATTGTTTTACAATAATGAAGTCTCATTAGGACATATTTGCAACATTCTTATAGATCCATGAATGTAACACAATATATTAAGCATTTGACTGAAAGCACGCTTTAACCTGTTCTTTGAAAAAAACCATCAATCCAAACACTTATTGTAACAAATGTGCAACAAAACCCATTATAATCTTTGATTACTTTGATTGAAAATATAATGCATACATTTTGGAGACATTACAATATGACATAGATCATCATAATCTAAAAATTGATTTGCTTTTGATTACAAAATGGATTACAACATTAAACCCTAAAATTTTAAGAAATTCTAAACTAGAGACAACCCTTTGCAAAATTACAATATCCCAAGACCTGTAGAAAACTGGAAACCCCACAAATGAGACAAAAATTGCAATATAAAGAAGAGGATAAACTTAGATTGAATCTCTATCTAACACTTGTCACTATTTGAACCCTCAGATTTGACATTTTGGAATATGCCATTTTACCCTAATTTCCCTCCTCTTTTGTCTTTATTCATACCACTAAATTTTTTTGCATCCTCTTGTATTTGTGAATCTCGTGAAACTTTTATACCAATGTGTTAAAGCATATTTACTAGCTTCATTTTCACCTGCAAGTGAAAATTTTCACTTCTAGGTAAAAACTCCAATTACTTGCAGTTACAAAATTCCTTTCAACTTGCATTTCAACCTTGCAAATTAATCCAAAGAGCCTTGTTGATGATATTTTATGCACAGCAACAACTCAGACAGAATATAATATCCTATCTCTCTTGAAAGGTAAATCTCTATCAGCAAGCCTCAAGAGATAACCCCAAGGTCTCTAATGTCAAGTCTTGACAATGCATAAACAACTCAGTGATAAATGTGAAAATGTTGGTAATCACAATGGGACCTTACTACAAGAAAAATACTAAATCTCTAATTATCAGATCTAGCAATATAATGATACTTCAATCCTAAATTTAACCCGAATGATAAAAGAAATAGCAAAAGATATAAGGGTTTCAAAGAGATTTCTAGATCTAACACTAAACCTAAGATCAACAATGCAAATGATGAAATACTTGGAATGGACCAATCCCTCGAAACTGATCTCTACTTGACCGAGATGAATCTACAATCTTATAGAAATAGTGCAATCTTCCAAGGCATTAAGATTTTTAGATCATGAACATTCATTCAAACAACCCTATTGCAATTGAAATGAATAAACCCTCACAATTGAACTAAGCACAGTGAATATAAAAGTCCAGGCTAACTTTGCAAAGCAACTAACAATTAGTTGGTTGCAAAAAGTATGGACTAGGGATTGCTACAACACTTCAAATATCAAAACATAAACATCAATAAATCAAATCTAATTCTAAATATCAATTTTCCTCAAAGCAATTCTAAAGACAAAATAACAAGAACCATGCAAGATAAGAAGAACACAAGTATGGCACCAAATCACAATGTCATTACTTGCATCAAATTATCCACTGTAGCAACAATTCCAATTTTCTGTTACAATATTTTCTTGAAAACAACTACTTGCTAACTCTTGCTCTACTTAATTCGCTCTAACTATCTCTCTATTTGTCTATATCTATACTTATGTCTAGCCCTTACAAATGAGGCAAAATGCCAAATTTATAGAACCCCCAAAACATGTCGGCCTAGATAGGGATTTACAATAATAATTAGGCACAACAAGTCAGCCAAGAGAAATTCAAAATGAGATAAAATATGCATTAAATGGATGAACTTCATCCAAGTTGGCCTGGGATTTCCAATGCAGCTTGGACCAATGCATGCAAAATAATAGGGAAGCACAAATCTCGATGTAGCTCATCATTAACTATCTCCCCCCTTTGTCTTTATTCTGATCCAGCATTTCATGCACCTTTAAAAGCACCTTATCCAAGTCGGCCACAGGTGGTAAAGGCAAAACCTTAAGTTGTCTCTCAATTGATGTAATTTCTTCCCTTGATTTTTTCACTAACTTATCCCACTCAACCTTATATGTTAGGTATTTATCAATAACAACAATGTAGGTGGCCGCATCATCTAACTGGTGTTCAGTAACAGAATCATCACTAATTGGAGCATAAACATCATGCCACCACCTTCTCAACTACTCCAAACTCAAATACTTAGGTGCAATCTTCCTTCTCCCTATCATAATCTCAAAGAAAGCAATCCATCCATTGTAGACACCAGTTAGGGTATCATCAATTTTCCTCCTTTGCTTGTAAATCTTCTTCAGAACCTTCTGCCTAATCTACAACGCTTCAAACCACTCCCAAGGTTTAGCAGCTCTAGAGGAAGGGAGAATTTCATCACTTATAATCCTGTCCTTGGTGCACTCCATGATAGTTTTAGTTTTCTGCAGCAAGAGATCTATATCTTCTTTGTCCTGAGCCAATACCTCCTTCAACCAATCAGTTTCCCTCATAGCATCTTTCCTAGATGACAAAATTTCCCTGATAGCATCATTTCCTTTTGTTCGCACCCCCTATAGCCAATTTGCAGTGGAAAGAGTGGAAGCATTCATTCTTTCAAGCTCAGTGATAGTATCTTGGGGTAAGGATTTCGCAACAGAGGACGAGGGATTAATGGATTGCAAGGGTTTCATCAGATCCTCCAAGAATTTCCTGAGTTTTTCATTTTCTTTCTTCAGCTCCTGCTTAGTTTGAATTTCTTTCCTTAATCTCCCCAGGATAACTGTGCTAGAACCCTGATAATCTTCAATGTCCTGCTCAACAAAGGTAGGCCTTAAATTGAAAGTTTGCACATTATAATATTTTGCAGTTACCCCATCTCTACTCTTATCTGGAGCAGGAGTTGCAATATGAACCACCTTATTACTTGCCTCATTCCTTTCAATCTTTGAAATGACCTTGGCCTTCTTTTTACCTTTATCCTTTCCAATCTTGGCCAGCAACTCATCCCAATTAGGTGGAGTATCTTCCACAACAACCTTCTTTCTCTTTATTTCCTTACCCAACCAATCTGGGACAGTGGACTCTAACTGCACTTCGCTTTGTCCGACTTCCTCTTGTTGACCCTTAGGTGCTTCTTCACTCAAACCCTGCTTATCGGGAGTCTCATTTGTCTTGTTGTCCTTTTCTTTAGCATGTTCCTCCTTGTGCTCAGGTGATGGAATCTTTTCTAATACTTCCTCCTTTGGGGAGATTTAACCTCTTCAGTTCCAACAGGTTACTCTGCAATATGCAACCAAGGGAGGCTGTATTACCTTTTCAACTTCTGCTTCTGCACTATAAAGGTCACCCTCATGAAATTTCTCTCCCTCCGTATCTTGGTGATCCTCATCTTTCTTAGATTCACTTGGTTTTCTTTGAGCTTCATGAGAAGAAGGAACATCATCATGCTGCTCCTCATGAGAAGTAACTAGAGGAGGATCTACTTTGGGCACACTATCCTTAGGGGAAGGAGTCTTAGAATTCCTTGTGTATACCTGTGTCTTTTCTCCTGAACTCTCTACATCTACCACAAGTGGACCCACTTCAACTCCATCCTTCAAACTTGCCTTTTGTGATATTCTCACAATTCTCCTTCTTTTAGGCATAGGAACATCGACCTTTGGAATCTTCTTTTCAGTTTCCTCCTTACTAGACTTCTTAGTCCTTGACCTTTTCTTAGCAATTGGCTTTCTTTGTTTTTCTGTTTCTTGAGATTCCTCCCCTTGAACACCCTTAATCTTAATCTTGAAAGGAGAATCCACCTTACCTTTACCTTTAGGATCCTGCTCAGTTGATTCCTCAGAAGTGGAGTGAGGGTCCAAATCTCCCATCAGCTCATAGGTGCACTGTACACCTTCATTTTCTAACTCCCACATTTTATGCTTTAGCCACATTCTGGTAAACTTGGTGACTGGATCCATTAACTATTTTAATTTTGTCTTTTCTTATTCTAGCCAATCCACATCACCAATTGGCCTATCCTTTACCGCCTCATAAGCATGGCCTTGAATCAGATCCCCATCATCTTCTAGTTGATCAAGAACTGCCTTCACATTATATAATCAGACTGAGTCAACTAGAAGGCGAGAAAAATTCTTATTCCTTACCTCATATTCATCACTGTAGTTGGCCCAGTAGTCTTCTAGATCAACTTTATGGCTATATTCTTTACTGGCCTTCTTTTGGGCTTCACCTGTTATATCAAATCTGGACCTCTTGGAATGGAAAGATAAACCAAGAGTACTCATCTCTTCCTCTGAAGCCTGAGCTGAAATAATGGAAGGACATGCCTCCCCAGTACCCATCCTCAAAGGAAAGTCTTCACCAAAACCAGTCTTATGCTTGTCCCTTTTGACAATAGCATCAAAATCACATATCTGTCGAGTGACTTCCAAAAGTAAGATGTGATCAGTGGGATACCTTGGAAGTCTGTATGGAGCCTTTTGACATCCATCAATCCAGATGTATGAGAAGGTTGGGAATTGAATGAACCAAGCACCATATTTCTTAATTAGCTCCTTAGCTTGGTCTGAAACCCTCACATGCTCTACTCCCTGAAGTAATCTGGTGATATGCATGGTGAATGCATCATTCACCCTCTTGTAGCTCGAGCTTCCTAAGTGTAATTGAGGGTACACCTCATAAATAATATCCTGCCCAAAAACACCCTTGGTACTCAATCCCTTGTATGGATGAAATCTTGCAAGAGCATAGACCAATTATGAGGTCATCGTGAAGGTCTTTGTTTGCAACACATTGGACAATTTCTCATGAATCACTCTACTTATGACATCTTCCCAATGATAGTCAGTCTTTTCCTGCTCCATCCTCACAATCACATGGCACATCCAATTCTCAAACATACCAGCATTCTTCAATCCAACCACCCTACTAAGAAGAGTGATGGCATCATAATACTCTTTTTTGAACTTTTCCCTGAATAACTACTTAGGCAGTTTGGAATAATGAGACTTAGGCTTCTCCAGCCAGGAATTGATGAGCCGCTGAGACTTGATAGTCAGTTCTTCATAGTACTCCTTGGCTACTTCCATGTTGAATTCCACCACATGACATCTATCTGGCATATCAAAAGTCTGAGCTATGGAGAAAGGATTCAAATTTTCCACAATCCTCCCTTGAGGACTAATAATTCTCTGTGTATCACTGTCATAGTGCCTGGAACACTCAAGGACTAACTCATAACACTGCACTGTGGAGGGGAAACTAGCCACATGTGCCAATCCTGATTCTAACATTCTCTTAGCCACCAGAGGAAGATTTTGTGTTGCCATTCTACCTTTGAACTCCTCATAATCCCATACTCCAACATTGGTGTTCGTCACCTCTGACCAGACAGAGGTAATCTTACTCTTTGGGATTTTTCTCTTGATGTCCATCTTAGTTCTTTCCGCTTCAGACACTGAGGATCCTTCCATATCACTCTTAGCCTTCCCAGTTGTTACCTTGCTAGATTCAGCTTGCACTTAACAAATAAAGGTTAATCAATCTAAATTATCATTAAACCTTATTAAACCTCATATAGAATGATCATGTTAAACTTCGGGTTTCAGGACCATCCTCAGAATCCCAGCCAGGGAGGAATTTTGAAGAATTTCGGGCCAGACGGATTCCAACTGAATAATCATGAAAACACCTATTAGTAATTCAATCCGATCATTATTAATCAATAACAGCATGTGAGATCTAAAGATAGCATGAAATAATCATAAAATGCACCATCACCTATTAATACATCATGCCATTTCATATTCCTTCATATTTCATCAAATTCTGGGAAAATCCGCCAGAGACGGATTTCCGCGAAGGGGGAGACACTTGGAAAATTTGGAAAAAATAGGGAATCAAGGATTTCAGGAAAATTTGAAGCTGAAGGAAATCCACAGATAAGGTAAAACTCTGAAAGTATCCAAATTTTGGGAAAACGAAGGAGATCGAGAAAATCCGCCAAAGCTGGAAAATACGCTAGAGACAAAAAATCCCGAACTAAGGACGAAACCCAAACTTTGACACTAAATGGTGATTTCGCTCAGACCAATGGATAGATCACAAATTTTGAGAATCTAGGCCTGAGACAAGTTTGGTATGGGCCTTCTATAGATTTTCTTAGAATTCTAGGCCAATTGGGAAGCAGACTAAAGTTAAATAGGTGATGCCCTAAGTCAAACCCTACAAATCTGCCATTAATACATAAGAAAGCTCAGGATTCAATCATTTCAACTACTAATTCTTTACTAGGGGAAAATCACAGCTCTCAAACAAGATATCTCATAATGCAAAGAAACAAACAAGCTTGGAAATCACTTGGGATACTATAAATCAAACAATGTTATGCAACCCTAGCCACGAAATGATCAATATCCAAGAATTTGAACCCCAATAAACTCTATAACATCAAAGTGTTACCCACAGTCATCAATCAAAATCAGGGCAATTAAATACATACCATTTGACGCAGCAGAAATGGAATGAGGTAGAAAATACCAGTTTAATGGTGTCCAACAAAGAGCAATGGAAAAAATGCTCAGGAAATCACCACTCAAATCGAACAATTCATAATCAGTCACCCAAAATCACATCCAACACTCAAAGAACAAACTCCTCAACTCAATCGATGATAAACACTAAAGCATAATGGCACAAAAGTCATCAGAGATCAGTTAAATACATCGTTCAAAGCTCGTACGAAAAACATTAATGTCGCCGACAAGACAGCCAAGGAAATCTGGGAACCCGACAAGAGGACAAAATTTGGAAAAATTCGTCCCATGCGGAATTCCATGAAGGAAAAAAATATCTAAACTAGAGTGCTTAGCTGGAGTCCAAGCAGGATCCGAGAAAATCCGTCTAGGGTTGAAAGTCCCGAACCAGGGTAAAAACCCAAAATTCACCCATAACTTAAGATTTTCAATTAATAGCTTAGGGGAATCACTTAGGCAATCAAAATAAAAATTTAAGCACATGACAAGGCAAAGTAAAACCTCAAAATGAAAGGGCCAAGACACCAAAAACCAAAGCGAAAGAGGGTCCCTGCTTTCAGCGGGGTGTGTGTACAAAAACTGCACAACAAGCCTTTGTTTCAACTTTTGTTTCCCTGCAATTAATTTGACATTTTATTTAATCTGCATTTAGTTTGACATTTTTTCAAATAGTTTGTGTGTAATCCATTACCTACTCATACTTTTTTTCTACAACCATCTCACTCCCATGATGACTTGTTTTACCCTAAAAATCCAAGCATTTCACTTGCATAAAAACATACCATAACTATATATTTAATCTGACTTTTCCCTCAAGTTTTCTTGGTAAATCAAGTGTAGGCCATTTTCAATTTTTACCGAGCATTCCTAATGCTTCAAAAGTGAACATAGCATTTTTTATTTTTCCTCCATGGCACAAGAAATAATTAGAGCAAGTTTTGGAAGGTGAGAAACTCCAATGTCAGCTTATAAAAGGACCCAAAATGTTGGAAAAAACACTCGTACATGAATTTTCCTTACTTTAGTTGCTCTGAAACATTGTGCAAGTTAAAATGAAAGCAACCAGCTCAAAGAATGACATACAAAAAGTTACAAGTCGTGAGAAAGAGGCACAAGGAATTTTTTAGCTCGCAGGTAGCGAGAAAATGCATAAATCATCACAAAAATTGGTGCCCAGGCATGGGGAATGCTTCAAGAACCCTTTTGCAAGATGAAACATTATTTTTCAAGCTCATACAACTCCCAAAAACCTCCATAATGACTTTGCACGCCTATGAAATCTCTCTTCCATACCTCCTTACTCTACAAGGCTTCATTTGTAACCTCTTCTCCTTTTGTTGGATGGTAGTAAAGAGTGCTTTAAAGAATAGCTTCTATGTTGCAGATGTTTTATAAAGTTCCATTGCAATTATTTTAACATCACACATATTACCCACACCTCTCCTTGCTTCCCCACGACAACAATATTGTTTGGCCCTCACAGTCTTCTTTTGGCCTTAGCTTTCACTACTGCGGGCTAGCAGGAAAACAATATTTGTAAAGTCAACTTTATAAAATTTTAATAAATATTAAAGTGTTTCCCTATAAGAATCCAATTGACATGCATTTCAATTTTCAAATATTTTAAATATTTTAAACATTTGCATTTCAAACTTTATGAAATATGCCAATTTTTAATTTTGTGTGTTGCCCAAATGATGAAATTTCACTGTGTAGAAATAGGGACCCATAGAACCATGATTTTTTTCAAGCGGCCATAATCAATTAATTAAAACACGGGTTTTTGTGAACCAAGATTCCAAACCTGCACAAACACAAGAAACAAACACCATATTAGATCAAATGCAAGTTAGTACCATGATTCCCCAAGAAATCCATTTGAATTATAAAGGAAAATGAATGAAATGAAGAACATAAACAAGCATAAATCAAAGATATTAAATCCTATTCAAATACAAAGAAAACTATTAATCTCTTGGCGGAGTTGGTACCAATTTGATGTGGAAATTGGCCCTTTCCCAACTCCTATGCAAGCTTTGTTGATTGGTGATGAAGAGTGAACAACTTTTTTGATGATTGAAGTATGCTCCAAGATGAAAATCTGCATAACCCAGCTATGAAACTTGATAAAATGGATGAGAATTGTTATGCTTGAGTGTGACTTTGACTATAGTAACTTTGCTCAAATTGTGGATGCCAAAATGAGGAATGAAGCCTCTTATTTATAGAATGACAAGTTGGAGAAATACCCAAAATGAAGCAATGTGGGACTAACATTCAACCAATGGCAAGGTACCACTTGTCAAGAGATGGATGGATGAAGGATGTGCACATTTTGATGAATGTGCCCATAAATGCAATTAGGTGATATTTGAAATTAGTGAAATGACATGTAAGAGAGGAGAAGGAATGTCTTAAATGCCACTTGGATCAAAGAAAAAGGACTTATTAGGTGAAGTAAATGTTTTGTTGGAAGGACAAAGTCCACTTGTATTTGAATTCAAATTTGAGAGAATATTCCTCTATTATGCCATGTTGAGAGAAAATAGGGATTTAATAAATGAATTAAATCTATTATCATGTGCAAGTGGTAAAAGCTAGAGGATGGGACATGGATTAGGATTAAATTAATCAAAGGTTAATTAATTTAATGAAGGATTAGATGATGTGACAAATTGACTTAGATTTATAGGTTAATTTAAATCAAATATGAGAAGAATGTGATACAAAGATTAACTAAATAAAAGATTTTGATTTATTTAATTAAAGGAAATGAAGTTAGATTAAACTAAATAAGGTTTTAATTTATTTAATTTAATAGGTGGACTTTAGATATTTAATCAAATAAAATGATTTACTTAATTAAATAGGGAAATAGGGTTAATTAGATCATATTGGTTGATTTAATTAAAAGGGGAGAAAGACTTAATTAGATAAAATGATTTATTTAATTAAGAGAGGAAAATTGATGAATTTAATCAAATAAGGGTACTCGATTAAATGGTTAGATTGAGGGATGATTCAGGATGAAATGGTGTTAGTAATCAAGATCGAGTATGTCGGTATATTTTCCATGTCTACATTTTGCCCCTCTTTGAAGCAAAGTACTTGTTGCATTGATTCAAAGAATAAACTGACTTGATCAAAAGCCAAAAAAATTTGATTTTAAAACTTGCCCCAGTGCTACTTCAGCGAGAGAAATATGCCGATATACTGCCCCCTTGAGAGATTGGACAAAAATTCTGATTTTTGGGTGATCTTGTGAAAAAAGAGGACAAGTGTCTGATAGATCCAAAAAGGCTCTAGGAGGCCAAAAAATGAGATAAAATGCAAAAAATGATGTAAAACAACCTTCAGACAGACAAAAACAGGATCGGGGGTCCAAAACCCAAGTAGGACAGCCAAACGAGGTCAAAAAACCCTAATTTTTAGGCTTAAATAGGCCTCAAGGGGTGACTTCCAATTCATTTTCACATTCAGCCTTAGGAGATTCTACAATTTTGAGCTTTGATACCTTGGCGAGATGGCACAACAGTAGCTCCCCATGCACATTTATGACTGAGACCAGACGTATCAGAGGCTTCTCGGCACTGGACCACCGGTGAGTCAACTTGACCCAAGCTTATTTTCTATTTTATCATGCTCATTTAATGCTTTCAAAACTAGATCTCTAGGTGCGATGCCATATTGCACTGCTAAAAATTTCAAACTCCGCCACTCGGTGTTTTAACTGCATCACCTTCGCAAGTTGTGTCGTTGCGGTGCTATTTGGAGTTTAGGTCTAAACTCCAAACTCTGACGCTTTCGTTAAGTGCACCGCTGCAAGAGACTTTAAAATTAGGGTTCCTGTGCAAACTAGGACACTCTGGAAAAGTGCATCATCATGGTGCAGTTTGAGGATTTGGAGGTCCTAGCGTCATAGTTTGCAAATTTCAAATTGCACCGCCTTCATAGGCAGCAACACTGGGGCTACTTTTTGAATGTTGAGACAAGTCCGAAGAAAAAAAAATTCAATGAATTTTAACACGGTGAATTTTCCTGATGCAGGAGGAGGCGAGAGAGATCTATTCGCACGAGCATAGGTCCTGAGAGATTTTTGGCCTTTTGAGGGATTTTTTCGAGTGAGAGCAGAAGCACCTAGGAGAGATGGGACTTTGGTACATTGCCTACGCACTACCGGTACGGACTCACCTGGGCATGCTGGCATAGTGAGACCTCCTCATTTCACCTTCTGACTGGTGAGGCCACAGTTACGTTAGAGGACGTGTGGCGGATCCTCAGATTTCCTATTCATGGAAAGTGGGTGATTTATGATATGGTTGTCAGGATGGACACCTACTATGCCATCCTGGAGACTGATCATATTGTATTTTGCGAGGGGAAAATTGAGCTGGAGTGCCACAGTTCTCTCACCTCACCCTACTATTTAGCGATTGCAACCATCATATTGGGTCTTGTTGCCCCAGATCGACGAAACCGATATTTCAGTCCTAGGTGGGGGCTCGCTTGGGAGCACATGGTTTGGTGATGACTAAAACTTTTTGCATGGGGTCTAGTTCTACTAGCCTCTCTTTACAGAGATCATCATGATTTTTCCTACTTGCATGGCAGAGCACTTGGAGCTAGAGTCACACTCCTACATATATGGGCATGGGAGCACATCCCTGTACTTTTTCCACAAGTCATTCATGTTTCAATGGAGCCAGATGATCCAATGGTTTGGTGTTACAGAGGAGGCCTTTGTTTTACACACAAAAGATAACACATGATTCCTCATTGGAGGAGGGTCCTCAATGATTTATGAGTATTCAGATGGTAGTCATACCTTGGATAGCCCACATGGTTCGATGATGTGCAGTAGTTATTCTTTGCTCACCATGACTGATTGATGCAGGGGCAAGAGCATACCATGATTGAGATGTACTTGTTGGGTAGGGTGCAACAACAGTTTGGTGAGCCACAGGATTGGCCCGATGATCAGTACATGGCCATCTTTGTGAGGACAACGAGCCAAGGCTCCTAGGGGCGATACATACCTTCCCACGAGGTAGTGTAGAGCTTCATGCAGTTGGTGGCCAAGCTGTGGCCATATGAATAGGGAGAGGCAGATCTGGGAGCCACACAGGAATATCGAGATTGGTTTAGGCCACCCCTAATATTAACAGTTCTAGGTACACCATCTGCTTGATGAAGAGCGAGAGGAAGGGGGCAGGATGAGGTTGGGGAGGACAAGCTCAGGATCAGGGAGGCAGAGGGCCACCACTAGTTCACTAGGTACAAGATCAGGCAGTTTAGGATCAGCTAGTGCGGGACCAACCTCTCCCAAATCCATAGGTGGGAGAGCAGAGGTAGGAGCAGGATCTGAGACACCATGATAGGATCTTGATTCCTCCCAAGGAAGGGGAGTAGGATGATCCTCACACGCAACAACCTCCACAGCTAGATCCTAGAGATGGGTAGATTTTGCAGCTGTAGGCCCATGTATAGGCACTGATAGCAAAGAGAGATTAGGCTAGGGTCAAGTGGGATCAGGCCATTTTGTAGAAGCAAGCCGTAGAGTTACAGGCAGTGAAAAAAATGGGCCGCCGACAGCAGTTAGAGAGTATGGTACCTCTTCCTCCTAGAGTATAGTATCGCTTTGGTCATATAGGGAGGCTATCTAAGAGGCCAATTATTATAGGATGCACTACCATCAGGTCATGCCAAGAGCAGGACGAATTCTCATTTTTTCATAGAGAACCAGCCATAGACCTGCAAAGGGCCACGGGGATAGAGCAAGTGGTGACGGCAGCAACAAGCAAGGCTAGGCCTTTATTTTGATCAAAGAAAGGATTCTATTTTCCCCCTTTAGGCTCATTTTTGCTAGCTCCATGGGTCAATTGTACTTATTGACATACATATGTACATTGATCTGATTCTTTGTATCATGACAGTACATTTGATGATATATATGAGATGATGATTTTGATTTGATATGATATACAATGCATTTATGATGTTCTATCATATGTGATGCAATGTGATATATGATGTTATGATGTGATGCAGTGATTATGCAAATGGATGTATTTATTTTTCAGTATCTTTTTATGCACTTTTTTATGATGAATATGTATCGATGGTGCAAATGTTATGCTATGTAGATGTGATAGTGTATGTGATAGCGTTATAGATGCTTATAGATGTTATGTGATGTTATGAGTGTAAATGATATGATGGATATAAATAATGTTTTCTATGGATGCAAATGTTTAAATGCTTATAATAACAAATATTTTTCCTTATCAAGGTATAAAGAACCAAGATGGCATTGCACTTAGTGTGATGGAATTTGACTCAACAATTAGATAGGATTACTCCTGTTCACACCTGACATATGAAACCATATTCAGATTGTAGTTCAAATATTTCAAGCATCTTAGGCCAAAAAATAACAAAGCAAGCCTTCCCATATGGTCAATAAGATACTTAAGACACCTTCCCTACATCTAAACAAAGCACACATGACTAAGTTATATTACAAGAATATTCAACAAGAACAACAGATAAAAGATAATGATCATTGCACCATTCCTTAACTCTCTAAATCTTTTGATTAGACATCATTGAGAGCTCCTTGGAATGAGCGCAATAAGATAAATCAAAAGTCAAAGATAAAGTAAACAAACAAGCTAATGTTCTTCATACCGCTAGCCAAGACTTAAACTACGGTGATGCCTGATGTTGATGTCCATTCTAGGAATGATGCATCCTAGGACATGACGATAATAGATGATTTGACATGGGATTGATTGGATGATAGGCTATTGATACAAAGAGTTGACTAACTTGTTTACGTACTAACCTAGACTTGAGACCTTGACGATTGAGTTTTCACTTTTAACCTACTAGACTTGTTTCTGACTATTTTACCAAAGGTTGAGGATGATGATCAATTTATTGTGAGTGATGTTTATTGCGAGTGAAAGCAAGATGGGATGAATGGATTTTTCAAACATTCCGCATGCTCTCGGAGCTCTTTAAAAGGTTTTGAGGCTTTCTTTTGGTATTTTTCATCTTTCAAATGTTTTTAGGGTTTTTAGAAACTTTAACCAAGAGACTAACCTAAACACTCATCCCAGGGCCTCTGTGGCTCAACCTGGGTCAGACTCCTGCCTGCCACCATAGCACACACAGAAACCAATGATTGACCGACACATACCCTAGAATATTATTTATTAGATATGAACAAACACTGCCCATTTATTACACGTGCATCTCTAAAGGACTGACCTCCAAGTGTCTCTTCGTGGGATGATCATGGCATCAACCTTCCTAAGCATCAAAGGCTCAAGGACCCAAGGTTCGGACCGACACAAACTCCACCATTATTGAGCTATATACAACAAGCTCGGACCCTAGTTTCATTATGAAGCACCCTTAAGGAATGACCTAAGGGGTTTTGGGGATGATCAAAGACTCCAACCCCGCCCACGCTCAAGGTTTGGGAATAACGAGTCTCAACAAGACGACTCCTTTTTTGAATTTTTGACTGACTTTTTTACCTATTTTTGGATTTTGATATGTTTTGGATTTTTTTTATGTTTTTGGATTTTTGGATTTTTTGATGTTTTTAGATTTTTTTGTTTTAATACCTCAAGAATATACATGAATCTGATTCGATGAGAACATTCCCCCAATGTGATGCAATAGACTACTATGATAAAGGCAAGAAAAATTGACCTTGGGAATGGGTTGAATAGTACTAGGAGGGATCATGATACGAACACAGGAGTAAGTTATGGTGCGGATGCAGATGGGTGATGGATGAGGATATAAAAGGTGATGGAAGATGGATGTGTAAGGGATGGATTGTGAAAAATGAGTCACGAAGACCCTGGTAGATGGACAATGCTTATTTACACAAGGTGCCTGTTTGCCAAGTTTTCACCAAGGTACTTGCCCAAAGTGCCACCAAAGTGGTTTTCACTAAAGGACGATTTTTATCCTTACTGTTTTTGATCATTTTTTTCTTTTTTTTATTTTTTTGTTGTCACCAAGATGCCTTATTTTCTAGGTTTTTCTACTGTGGTGACCTTATCTTTTTAGGGACATTTCTTCTGAATTCTTTGATTTTGGTTCCATACCTGAAAGATTAGGTATAAATTTTTTTGAGATGGAGTTGTTCATGGGCTCCTGCAAAGGTTCCCCTTCTCGGGGCTTTGATAAATCCACATGCCCCCTCAATTATAACCCTCTGTTGTGTATAAAAAATGGTCCCAACCATTTAGGTTCAAATTTTTCTTTGTTGTTTAGATTTGGTACAATATTTTGATTCTCTTGTAGGACCAGTTCTTTGAATTGGAAGCTCCTGCTCTTGATCTTCTTGTCATAACTCCTTTTAAGTTGATTTTGATAGACTTGCAAATGATTAAAAGCATCCATACAATCGCCATCCAATAGCCCGCACTTCTTTCATTTAGTCTTTAATATCAGCATAGCTTCATCTGGTGGATGTGAGGTTTTGGTACTGATGGGAGTTCGATAGCGATAATAATTCCCAGACCGCGAAAGTGGACCCACCGCTAGGTGCGCATGTCAGTTCGATAGGGCCTAGGAGGGTGACGGTCATAGAGATACCAGTCAAGGACCTGGCTACCTAGCTGACTACCTTTTGAGGATTTTCAGAATGGTTTTAAATAAGGGCCTTACTCTGGTCCATCGTCTTTGATAATATGGAGTGTGCCATCTTGGATTTGTTCCTTCACATTAGCATGAAGGTAATTTCAACGAAGGCATTCATCATGTCTGCTCATGTTGCAGATGTATGCTCCTTGTGGTATAGGCTTGATTCCAAATTCTAGGAAGTGATCATCAAGTGCCTTATCCATTGGGTGCTCTAGAACCTCTCCTTTATGTTGCATTGAAACCATTCTTTCAAACTTCATTTGGTGGCCTTAGGCCCCCAAAATGAAGTATCAGTCCTTACCTCTATCAAATAATTTGTTCTTTGTTGCATGTACTAGGTCAAGTCTAAAAACACTACCATTGTATACCTAAGAACCAACATCAACATTGGAATGCTTAACCATATTATTGGGATTTCCAATGCCACCATTAATTCTATCAATCTGAAATTTGCAATCAGGTACTAACTAAAGTATACCAATATCTAGATGCATATATCACACCAATTAGATAAATAAAACTTAAAATTGGTGTAATACCTATCATCAACAAGATTATTGTCATTTTCATACACAAACACTTTCTTATCAAATTGAACTGAAAAGTGAAAAAGTTCATACTATGCATGGAAAGAGTCATTATGAGAGTTTTTCTCATCATTTATATGTACATCAAATCTAAAACCCTAATAGTCATTAGGCTCAATAAAAATATTGTCCAACATATGGTATGAAATCCTCTTATGTATTAAATAAATAATGTTGCCACATATGTATCTCCTTCAACTGAATTGCATCACAAGCAATTTTATCTCCATCCAAACAACACAACTCATTCATATTATTATATGACCTAATGATCTAAAAACAATATTTATTAGTATCCATAATGTCACCATCTACATTTAAATCATGGCATTCAGAAAAACATCAACATCCAATGTATAAACAATGCTTTCAATATCAAGTTTAAAAATAAGGTCAGGTGCATTCTTCATAACATGACACAATCCTATGTGAAATGTCTCAAATGAAGGCTCAAATAATTTAGAACTTTTTTCTGCAAAATATCCCTCACAGTGACTATTCAAAACACACTCACTGTTGCAATGAGTAACACAGTCAATATTACCTTCCACAATGTTAATAGGAACATTTGAATCATTTTGAATGTCAAAATTTTCAAAACTAACAGGGTCAATAGAAACACATTCATTTGTGTTTACAACTTCATCTGCATCATCAATTGATAGGTATGTTGACCCAAAGGCAAAAGATTCACTATTACTTGAAAGTTGCTAATTAAGAATTGAACAAGTATCCTCACTCTCTTCCACACAAATGTACTCCTTATTGAATGAAAATATATCCATTTCTACAAAGAAACAACCATTTTCCATCTAATCATTAATTTCATGAGCTATTGGCTTCACATATAAATCTAAATCAACACATTTTCCAACATTTTGCACATCAACATTATCTTCATGTGCCACAAACATCTCCATATCTATTTCACATTAACAATCACAGGAAACAAGGACATAGTCATGCTCATCAGCATCATAGTTAGCATCATCAACATCATTATCATATTTGGCATTATGCTTAGGATCAGGATACTAAACACACAATTTTTTATCTTCAAAGTCATCATCATCCATAGAGTCAGTATGCTCCATTGATAGAAAATCTGAACAACATTCCAAGTATTCATCATATGAAATTTTTTCATTCACTTGTGAACAAGTTACTTCTTCAACATTTATATCATTGCATTCTTTATGTGAAGAAAACACCTCTAGATCATCCTCATAGAAGCATTCATAATCCATAGAACAATAATCAAGCTCACTCTCATCATGATCTTCATCACAAGAAAATTCATCTCTACGTAAACTATGCTCATAATCTTTACAAGGAATGCTTAAAATTTCATCTTTAATATCATGACCACTTATTTGCAATGAGATATTTGCAACACTTGCACTATTGACATAGATCAAAACATGACATGTAATGAAATTGTGCATCTCTTTTACTTCTTCATTAACCAAGATATTATAAGGAGTAATTTCATGCATATCTATTTTGTCACCATACCATGTATCTTTATCTTCATCACTATTGTATTGATCTGCATATGTGCTACTTGTGAGCTGATTACAATCGTTATCCTCATTCCAACAAGATGGATGTTCATTTTATGATATATTATTTTCATTAATGTGCATCATGTTCTGATTTTTCTCACATTTAACAATATGACAACTGTTATTAGCATTCTGGGAAATGAAAATCCTCTCATGATCACATCTATCTTTCCCAATAATCCCTATCCAATAAAATACTTGATCAAGATTAATACACTTCAATGTTTTTGGCAAGGTACTCAGCCCTGGATCATAAATTTCACAAAACTAATCAATGCACATTGAATCCTTAGGTCTAAATTTTTTAGGGACATTCAAGAAGGAATCCAAAAACCTTGCAAATAAATCATATGATGATTGTCCCTTGTGCCTCTTCATGTCAAACAAATCTTGAACCAAAGACATCTGATCAACATTGCTCAAATTTTGTTGGTGTTCAACTTAGAGTTCACTGTGATTTGTATATTGTAATAATGGACAAATAAGAACAGTAGAAGCATTATCATCTTGGCAATAATTTCTATTGTTTGATCCATGAATTCAATTTGCATGAGGTGTGCTAGGATAACAAACACTTACAACCATGTATCCCTTCATCATTGAATATTTTGAGTTATTTTCAATATGTATAGAAATTTGATATTCATGATGAAGTGTTGCAAGCTCCTTATCTCTTAATAAATAGATCATTTATTCATCAAATTCACCAAGGTAAAAAAACAAGCACAATGCATCATTTGTTCTTATACTTTTAGGAATGTCACCTAATTTTTTTGCAAATCTGAGATTGAAAGCAAGAGCCAACTCATCTTCTTCCTTCTGGATGTTCATAAGTTTTTGTCTCATTGAACTTAGATTACTTCTTTCACCAAAATGTTCAATGAATGCTGACATGAACTCATTCCACAAAGAGATAGAACACAATCGAAAATATGAAAACCAATCTCTGGAATCTTCCTTTAGATATTGAACAAATAACTTCATGACAACATCTTCAAGACCTATCTCATAATCTCCCATCGAGTCCATGAATGTTTACAAATGTCTACATGCTAATTCTGAGCTTTTCCCTTTGAACTTTTTCAATTTTTCCCTAAATTCATTAGGAAAAGGGTTTGGGAAACCTTGAATACCACTCAAATATATGGCTCTATATCTTTCAATAGAGAAATTTCTTTTATGACATGACAGGGGGTGCACATTTTTCATGTTTAAATCTGACACCCCACAAGGATATACAGGTGGATGATACATTTTCTTACAACTTTTTCAATGTTCCTACATCAACTCTACAATTGATCATTCACTTCCCTATTTCTTTCTTTCATCATGACCTTAAAATATTGCAATGCATAATCCAAATGCATCTACACCTAAGATCTCTTTTGCGAGCATATTAAAGAACAAGCATACTTCTTCAACATAATACATAGGATGCAAATTATAACTCAAAAGTATGTAGAATTATCACTATTATTTCCCTTTCTTAGTGCTTAGTTTCACTCAATAGGGAACCAAATATTTTCAAGAATTTCAAATATGGTTTTCATACACAAGTTTATCCTTCTTGAAAACCAAATTATAACAAATATTGGATATGTTGTAGCTACTACAAATTTTCCTTCCTGACTGGAGATATTTATAGATCTAAAACATTCTTTATAATTTAATCAAGTTCTTTTCATAGAGTTGCCACCTCTCTTCATAGAGGACTAAGCTTCAAACAATATGAAGCTATTTCAAAGATGAAATTCATTTTGGGTCTCCTCCAACAGAAAATTCACACATAAATTCTTTTAAATCTACTACAACAAAACCTCTTCTAGGTCTAAAAACTTTAATATACGAAGTAGATGTTTAGATTCATCAAATGCTTGACTCTTTCAAAATGGATACTCTTCTAATCTCCCTAGTATATTTTCCAATCTATTGGTTTTTTTTCTTACAAACCCCAATTCTAAGGAAAATCACAATGCCTAAACTAGGGGATCAAGAGGTTTAGAAAAAGGTCTTGCAATATCAATACATCAGGGACAAGAAAGGCCAAAGAACAAGGATATAATCAGCCTTCTGCACTTGTAGCTCCACAAAGCTCAGGAGGTTGTTCCTATTCAAAGATCTGTACATATAATAAGACTTGCACTAGACAACTCATTGCAAATTTCTAACATGTGGATGGTTCTC